>ML781558.1:745943-773690 GCA_009831015.1 Picea engelmannii | reverse complement strand
AGATTCTTGTTTTATGGAAAATTTGAAATGAGAATTTTGACATCCTTAGTTGCCTTTCACATAAATATTTGACAATCATAATCAAGTCCCTAGAAGTGTTTTTCCCCTTTGTTAAAATATGCAATATGTGCATGAGAATATTTTACTTCCCTAAATATAAATAGTTACCCAAAATCATGCTCGTGTAATGAAAATTTGGCATCCTACAAAGTGCTCAGGATGTTCAAAGGAAAGAATAGCAATGGAAAAATTATTGATTGGCCCTCTGACCATATGCAACACCATTGATATAGTCCTACCCTAAGTGAGAAAATGCATCATGACTATATACATAATGGGATTGACCTTGTACCCTGGAAATTTTACATGTATATCATTCACCTGTAGAAAAACTAGCATAGATCTATCTTAACTTCGGACCTATCATGCATTGAGAGGGATCAAATCCTTCGAGGTGCAAACCTTTCCTCAATTTTTTTCAATTTAAAAAGAGTTTCACCTCAAGGGACTTGATCCCTCTCCACGCGTGACAGATCTGGATTTAAGATGGATATACACTAGTTCTTAATACACACACATATATGCCATGTCTCAACTCGATGTTGAGCATGGAAGGAACACTCATATTGAGCATCACACCATTGAAATGTTTTAACTATAATAAATATTGAAATATTCTACTTAAGGTGGACATTGAAATATTTTATTTATGGTCGACATTAAAATAATTTGTATTGATTTTTTTTAATGCCAGATGGAAATTCCATGTTGAGCATGAAATGAATTACACATCTCCTGCATAGTGGGCTATAGAAAACACCTCTCAATGAAATAAACCAAATGATATTGAAGCCTTAGCCACCACTATCTACGTCTCCATATCCACAAATAATTGATGGTTGGTATAATTGGGGGTGGTAAATGTATATTCCTTTAATTCCCCACATGCCCCTACAAACTAGAAACCACTCAAAAAAATGTGGCATCAGCAAGTTAATTGTGAAGAGCGTAGAGAGAATTTCCAAATCCACCTCTTTAAGCCCTGCAAACTTGTTTTTAATGTACACGAATTGGTTTGGATTATTACATGACATGATAGAATGAGTTTTTTATAATAGAGATTTCGCTTAGGCCTTGGGTAAAAAACAGGAAATTGGTCAATGTATAATATGATAAGGTTGTGGTATAAACAAGTGTCACTGCAGTGGCGATGTCCCCATCGATGATGAGAAAAGGAATATAAAATTAAATTAAAATAATATATTTGTGTATGTCATCTTGTTGTTGATTGTTTTGGTTGTTAAGATTATAAACTCAAGGGTATTCAACACTTGGTACTCCATTATAGTCTAATGGTTGAAGTAACTAGTTTCATTTTGTTTCTTAATATGTACTACAATTAAGTCAAAGGTAAAATATGGTATGTTTTGAATATGATTTTGATTTCAATTTTTTCTAAAAAATGTAATAGAAAAAACAATAGTAGTGAAGAATTTCTATTATAAACAAGTTAAAACTATTTGTGCATATCATATTTTATTTAAACTCGTGTAATTTATCTATAAGCATTAATCAATTGCAACTAAATACATTTTGTAAACAAGTTAAAATTACTATTTGTGCATATTAGATTTTATTTAAACTAGTGTAATTTAACTAAAAGCATTAATCATTTGCAACTGAATTTGTATTACAGAAATGTAAAAAAGTTTGTGAATATAATAGCAAGCTAATATGTTTATATTTTATATAAAAAATACTTTTATATTGTCTACTTATATATTATATAAGAAAAAAGAAAAAGAAAAATACCATTTATGTATTATATAAGAAAAAATACTTTCCCAAATACTTACCATATAAAAATAATCATTATTTTTTTTTCTTTTACACAAATTAAATTTACTTGTAAGTGATTAATAAAATAATAAAATTTACTTGTAAGTGATTGATGAGATAATAAGACCTATAACATCATATAATGTTTTTAAGTAATTAATAAACTAATTAGAACTATAATGTTATAATGTTTTTAAGTAAATATGATAACTGATACAAATCTATATCACAATCCTTGCAAAGATATTACTCAGATAAACTCTAAAAGAAAAATTTTGAAAAGTATTTACACAATCAAGTAAATTCGCGATCAAGCTACAAATTAATCTTTATAACCTGGTTTGTTTCTTATATTGAAAAACTTTATTACCTATTATATAATTCCGAAAGTTATAACTTTAGAAATTAATCTTGAGTTCAAGTGCTTTACTATACATATATTTGTCCAAGCATTATGTTCCAAAAAAATCTATAATTACTTAAATGCTTTTGTTAATCTCCAATTATATACATATATTTGTCTAAGCATTATGTTCTAAAAGAATCTATAATTACTCAAATGCTTTTGTTAATCTCCAATTCATTGAATTCCAACATAGCACATTCCTTGCATGTTTAGAGCTAGAGCTAGGTAGCGCACAACATAATACATACATATAGTTGAAATCAACCTTCTCCAAAGACATGGGATATATTATTGAAAGAAAAACTATGTATAAGTACACTGTGGAGCTGAATTTTTTGTTCAGGATTTCATTCTCAATTAATTTGATAAATCAATTATCTTGAAAATGTCCTCGAGACGAGAAAAAATAAATATTCACTAATAAAGTGATGTAATAATGACACATTTAATGTAATTATTAATAGTTAAGTATTTGGAACCCCTCTCTATTGTGTAATAGAGCATTGCATCATTTAATGAATATATGAATCAACTCGTTCTTGCTCTTATGTGAGTATTCTCTTATGTGTGTACAAAATCTCACATGGTATTAAAGTCATGGTGAGAAGAAGCCGAGGAAGAGGGTGTAGGAGTTGAGGCACTGTTGTGATCGAGGAGGCACCAAGGGACTACTCACACACATTGGATAGAAAATAAAAAGGGCAATCCATACTTGAGTGATTTAGAGGGCTATGTCGAATCGTCGAAGGGTCACAAGTGATAAAAAACATGTACACACAAAGTTTCTCCTTCGTGGTTTCTTCCCCGGTCCTTTTAAGGACCGACTCTTAAACCAGCTACACTACTATAACATATTTACTACAAAAGAATTGAAGAAACATAACAATTCACAAGAACATAATCATGACATGCTAAAAATTGAATTGTTTATTCCATTGAGCAAATCACACGTGTATTTGTAACAACTCTAATTTGGTATGTATTGGTCCTCGAAAATTTCGAGCTTGTATCTTTCCTAGAGTTTGTACTTGGGTGAAGTATTGGGTGAAGTATTGTAGTGGTATCTAGGAGATACTATAAAATCTTGTACCTAGTGTCTCTATGAGATGAGTATGCCAATTGTATGTACTTGTATCTTTGTATATAACATGTAAAGGGAATATTTCTATAAGACCTAGATAGTTATGCATACCCCTTTGTCATGTGTCCCTAATGATTTTGATAACTTGTTTAATATAGTGCAAAAACCTATGTTATGGGGTTGTTAAACACTTAGAGGAGTGGGCCATGTGTTGGCTAGATGCTCTATCAATGGACGCTCTATGAATGGACCTTATTGATTGTAGACTCTGGGAGGTGTGTTAGGCCTGTAAACCGGAAGTTTTATGTACATTTAGGGGGAGTTCATCAAGAAGTTGAATGAACCATGTACCTAAAAGACATTCTATTAGATCAGCGGTTACAACAATTAGGTACCCATCTACTCTGGTGGATGGTTGTTCCTTTATATGGACTTTAACAGTTTGGTGATGTCTACATGATCAAAGTACGAGATAAAAATGTCAAGTTGAACCAGATAGAGGTTGTGATGATCAAGAGGTTCCTCAATTGATGGTGGAGCATTTGTTAAATTGTTACAGAGGATGTGTTCCTGATGAAAGACCTAACCCAATAAAAATTGAGACAAATACTCGTTAAGGGGAGTGTTGGAATTATTAACTCCTACTTGTCTTATAGCTTAAGATGTGATATTTGATAAGTTTATGGTTTGTTATTGTATTGGTAATTGTGAGATAAAGTTTATTTTTACATGAAAACTTTGTTTTTAAGTTTTATGAAGTTGTTAAATCTAATTGGATATGAGAAATTCTCTCCAACATCAATTTGTTCACTTCTAATTTGGTGTATGGTTAAGATATTTTTTAACAGTTTATTAATTTACTAAAATAATAACCGGTACAATTATTTGTTGAATAAAACACTCAAGACATATTTGTTGAATAGAACCGTCAAGACAGTTTTGTTTTGTATGTGGAAACTATGTTCGGTCTCCCATTTCACTGCAACAGATCCGCAGATCCGTGTGAGAGCTACGCTGCAGAGATAGAAAATGGTGATACAGTGCCGTGCCAGCGTTGCTTGTTCCTGTGAGAAAATTCATAGTCCAAAGAAATGAAAATGGATTCACGTATCAGAGATTATTGAGCCATGAATCGCCGCATAAGAGGAGTCAGGTCGCTGAATTACAAGAAGCTGCCAGTGCGAGATTTTAATAGCCAATATTTGATAATTTGATGCCCTGGTAACTCACCAGAGTGCCATCGAGGGTTTGATAAATCAGAGGCACAGTCAAAGAATAAAAACTGAGAAACCAGAAGCCACCAGATTTTTTTCAAGTGATGCCAAATAGAGTTGCCGTGAAGCCTGAAGCTGTCGGATTAACTTTTAAAGGAGCCGTCGCATTGGGATTTTGTGTGAAAAGTGAGCAGTTTTTTTCACTTTGCCTATGATTTGATGAAGCATATACACTATACTTTTACATTTTTTTCTTAGAAACTTGATTTTGACACACAGTTTGACAGATTTGAATGAAAATATAGTATCATTCTGATTTTCTGGGCATAGAAATATAGTAAATTTGGATGAAAAGATAGTGTAATTCTTATTTTCAGGGCATAGAATACGGTTCATATTTGTTTGTTTGGTGTATTTAAACTTTAGGAAATTCGATGGTTTATCTCTYTTAATGTTGAACAGCAATGAAAAATTTCATGGTCAGATTTTATTGAAAACAAAAGTGCTTTTCATATTTGAATACAGAGGTTTGGACAAACTTGTATTGGGAAAAGAAATTGGAAGAGACACTGATGTAGATGCTTAAGAAAAGTATGATGCAAAGAATCAAGAGGCTATGCTACTAATCAAGCTCAAATGAGATGTTTCTTGAAATTCAAGATGGTAATGATGTATGAGACCTCAAACAAAAGTAAAGTATAGATTAATTAAAATCAATTGATAGAGTAATAAAAGAAGAAGATATGGTGGTTATAGTTCTTTGAAAATTACTAGTACTTGCAGCAAGAAAGATGGAAAAGACTGTTTGGGAATAGCAAAGTAATTGAGGCTTATGAGCTAACWGTTGTAGCAAAGATAGCAAACATGGGGAAGAGAATGATGTAGTACTTGCAGCAAGAAAGATGGAAAAGATTGTTTGGGAATAGCAAAGTAATTGAGGCTTATGAGCTAACAGTTGTAGCAAAGATAGCAAACATGGGGAAGAGAATGATGTAGGTAACTATTTCAAGTCAAGTAAAAGTAGAAAAACAATTAAATGCTTTTATTGTGGAAATCTAGGACATATAAGCAAACTCTGTAGGAAATGGTTGTGGGACAAAAAACACACCCAAGAGCTGGTTGTGGGACAAAAAGCACACCCAAGAGCATTTTTCCAACGGTCAATCCAAAAAAAAACATGCTAATGTCACTGAACACAAGGAGAAAGGGTTCTGTTCATGGTCAAAAGCTAGGATTCAAATAGTGATAAGGTTTATTAGTATGTTGATTCAAGGGCATATAGACATTTTACTAATAATATTGATTGCTATATTGATTTTGTAAAGAAAAAGTCTCAATCTAATTATGTTGCTCTAATTATGTTGCATTGAGTGGCAAAGAAAAATGAAATGTCTTTATTCAATTAAGAGGTAAAAAGGTCCTATTAAAGATGTCTATTATGTTCCTTGATTAGAAAAAAATCTACTTTCAATGAATAGTATAATGAAGCATAACCCACACTTACATATAAATTTGAATGATCATAGGAGTTTTTTTGTTTATAAGAATAACAAAAGGAGAGTTGCTATTGGTGTGGAAGAATAGGGTTTATTTTGGTTGTTGGTCATTGAGAATACATGGTTAGTTCAACAAAAGGATGGTTCTAACTTCATTGACAACTCAGCCATAATGCCTAGGCTAGAGATATGTCCACTAAGATAGAACTCAAGAAATGAAGTCTTAGATGATATTTCCACTAAAACAAGTCAAAGAAGAGAAGGAAAACAATATGAAGCATATTATGCATTATCTTTTGTGATTCCTGAGAGTAAGACCATCAAGGAGGGTGAAGATGAAGTGGTAAAGAAGAATACTCTCAAGGAGGGTGAAGATTTAGTGGTAAAGAAGAATAATCTCAAAGAGGGTGAAAATGATGGTGCTTCTTTAGAGAAACAAACACAAAATCTTGATTTGTTTGACCACCAAGATATGGAGGAATCTTGATTTGTTTGACCACCAAGATATGGAGGATGTGGGTTCTGTGAATATACCAAGCTTTATGTCAATGGTGGAAAGGTTGACTATTCAGCCAACATGACTCTCATCTAATTGGTGAGTCAATGGTTAGACAAAAGGATGATGATGTAAATTTTACTTCATCAACTTTGTAAGATATAATTCACTTCCAGTTGCTATTTTGAAGATGTTATCTTGTAGACTACAAACATCGAGCTTGTCCAAAGCTTTTGTCATTTTGTATTTTGAATATGCATGTAAAATGACCATTATGGGAGGGTGATGGAGATAATGGTCATATTTAAAACTTAGGGCTTAGATGAATATTAAATGCTCACTAATAAAGTGATGTAATATTGGGACATTTAATGTTGTTGTTAATAGTTAGGTATTTGGAAGTTATGTAACATACTCATCTCTCCTATGTAATGAGACATTGCATCATCTAATGAATATACAAATCCGCTTTTTCTCATTACTATGTGTGTATTCCTATCTACGCTTCTATGTAAAATCTCACAATGAATTGATATTAAAACCATAAGAGGCACCTCATTTGTATCAGTGATAAGTTCAAATAAATTGGTTGGCAAGAAGATTCATGCAAACTCCTATTCATATCAAACGACAATTTGACTTACAATCAAGCAATTCAGTCTTCCTTCCAATGGGATTATAAACCAACAATTGTGCTTTAGAATCAATCAACTCAAATTAGTATCCCTACCACAATCAAATCCACAAAAAGATTCACAATTGGGTTCTGTATAATTATTTTGTTTGCCAAATAAAAAGTTAACAATACCTCGCTATATTGTTTGAAAGTAGAACTATAAATTGAAGTCCCAAGGGAGAAGCATACATGGCGAATTAATTAAATATAATATAAATATATCAAAGATTAGAAGAAAAATGTTTTGATGTCCACTCCAGATTAGAGAGGCACTTATATTGTTGCATGGGGTTTCCACTTCTCTTAAGGATGATGGTGCACATATACTAGGTAAGGAGGCAAAGTCTGAGGAGGGTCGAAGTGATTTGTCCAAACATTGACTTTGGAGTGGATCTAGTGGTCCATTTCATGAGAATATCATGAATACATAACATAATTCCATATTTCCATATTAAATAATATTTTATTTACTATCCATTTTACATATTTTTTTGACATCCTATGAAATACAATACATGTATATAAATACACATTGGAAATAATAAGTCATGTCCTTGGCAAAGGTCATGAATTATCATAGACCAAAGGTCATGACTTATAATAGACTTATGATTTACATTATAATGCTTATGTACATAATAACAAACCTATAACATATTATTATATAATAAGAATTGTAATATAATTTAGGTATATTACAAGTCTCCCCCCCTTAAAATGTTTTGTCCTCAAAGCATAGGGAATGAGAAACTCTTATGGTAGAATGACATTCTTTTATAACTGCTATCGATTAGATAAAGTTGAAGACACAAGGCGATACGACAATTGAAGTCTCAAATAATACTGACGCATCGAAAAAGAATCAATCCATCCAATTTGGATTTTTTCTGGAACTCTCTGATAAGATTTTGGATATGTTCTTCTTTGTTGACTTCAGGGCACATATATATTTGGATGCCTAGGAATTTTATCCTTCTTAATGTCTTATTTAGTCTTGTTGTGATTTACTTGAGTCATCATGATGATATCTATATTTTTTGTATTTATTGGTACGACAACATCCTTCGACTGACCTATGACATTATTAGTGGTGATCAACGATATGTCAACTTCAACTAAATTTGTGGATGTTGCTTTACCATATAATTGTTTGTTGAGATTGACTTCTGGAAACACTTCCACTGATACAACTTCATTGTTAAGAACATTAGTTTTTACCATGTCGATCAAGTCGGTGTTAGTGCCTTTATCCACGGTTTGGTTTCTAGATGTGCCTTCCTTTTATTTTTCAATTTCTTCATATCTACAAGTAGACTTTTATTATGATTTCTCAAATGCAAAATTTCTTCATCTTTGGACAATAGTTCTTTATTGATATTTTCAGACTATTTTTATGAGAGTTTTTTATATTACTAATTTGTTGTTGCGACTTTTTAATTTGTTGTTGCAATTTATGAATTTTTGTATCTTGCTTCTCCAATTTTGTTCGATTTTGCATAATTTCTTCTTCTTTGCTAATAAGAATTTTATTCAATTTTTTAAACTTTTCCATTAATTTTGTTTGATTTTGTTGTTCATTCTGATCTAAATTTGATGATAGAGCAAGGTGCTTTGAGTTAATGTTTCTCAACATTATCTTATTGGTAAGGTGCTCAAATTCTATGTATTTTTTATCAACATTCATGGTAAAAGTACCAATAGATTTCAATGAAGGGTTCCTTAGGACTACATCAACTTCTTTGATTTATAGCACACAAAAAATTGCATTTTGGGGAGTACTCATCAATGTTTAATTCTAAATTATTAATTTCATCATCGTATTCTTGTGTAATAGCTCTTTTAACTTCCTCTTTCGCAAGTAGTAATTTATTTGTCAATTTAATATCAATATAGTTCCAACGACTATCGAAATCAATGGCAATGCTTACCGTCTCATTCTAGATCCTCCCCAACATATATATGACAATATCGATTCGTTCCAAAACATATCAAGAAGTGAATTGAACCTTATTTTTCATTTCACTCATTATGAAATACTTATGTTAATATTTTCATATAAAGTAATCGAATATTAATTCCCAATTTTCAAAATACTCCTCATGAAATACTTCAGCTTCTATATCACTTGCTGATAAGAATATTAATATAAAAAACCACCTTCCTTCTTCTTTTTTTATTTTTTATTTTTTTACTTTTTTTCCTTATAGTATTTTCCCAATACTATGGGCACGCCAATCGTTTACCAAAACCACGGGTCTGTAAACCACCAACAACTACCAACAGTAAAATTAAATTACCTTTATTACCTTTTTCTTTGGAACTTTTCTTTTAAATTACCTTTATTACCTCTTTTCTTTTAAATACTCCTTCAGGTGAACCTTTTCTTTTTTAATTCTTTATTTTCTTTTCTTTGCTTTCTTTTTTCTTCTCCCTTATTTCTTCTTCTTTTTTTTGCCACTAGCAAATTTAACTTGATCACAAACCACGGACCAGCGGAAAGGCCGCTCTAATACCAAATGAAATGGATTTGGTGGTCTACTTCATGAGAACATCATGAATACATAACATAATTCCATATTTCCATAATAAATAATATTTTATTTACTATCCATTTTACATATTTTCTTGACATATTATGAAATACAATACGTGTATATAAATACAAACGTGGGGAATGATGATAAGTCATGTCCTTGGCAAAGGTCATGACTTATCATAGAACAAAAGTCGTGACTTATGATAAACTTATCATTTACATTATAATGTCTATTTACATAATAACAAACCTATAACATATTATTATATGATAAGAATTGTAATATACTTTATACTCTAATCGATGTGATTTTCTAGGTGTACTATCGCAGTTGATAGCAAAAGTCCATGCCTTCCCGTCTGTCTCTGTTCCAGTTCCTAAGGATAGATGCTCTAGTATTGTTTCTGGTGATCTACGGGTTAATGGACTCGGCTCTGGATAACTATTGAAACCTGTTACTCCGCAGAAGTTGGTTTCAGATGCACAGGGAGGTAAGGTCTCCCCATGCAAGGGCTCATTGGTTTCTAAAATTTCAAGGGTTGTTCATCAACTCCAGTTCAAGGCTGTCTAGCTCCTTCTCCTCCTAGCTTCCGGATATGGGGTGCCCAGAGGAGAGGAAAAACTAGGTTATTGATTATCCTTTTGGTGGTTGTCAGGTATAGGTCTCAGCTCATACCCTTCAGCATTTCTTATATGATTTTGAGTAATATTGGGGTTTCTTTTATAGGAAGTTATATCTAGTGCCCTGTCCTTCAGGCCTGATGTTTTTTGGGTAAAATGTTGGAACTATGTATTGAAGGAGAGCCACACTTTGGCCAGATAAATGTGGACTGTCAGATTTGTACAAGCACACTGTGCTTTTGTTGTAAATCTTAAGTGCATTTTTTCTACTTTTTGAATATGAAAGAATTAAAAGATTTTTTTCCTTGGAAGGAAAAAACACAAAGTTATAGCTCCTTCCAAACCCAGTTGTGCAGACCTATCCATAAACACATTCTTTGAACTGCAGTTGGTTTAAATATCCTGAGATGCTTAAACAGGCTTTGCTCGTCCACTGAAACCATTCTCCTACCTATTTATCTTGAAGAGATCCCAACATAATCTATCAACTTACTTCCATGATATGTCCAATATATGGTAAAATAACAGAACGAGTTAAACCATCTAGAGATACTCGAAAAAATGGCATTTGTGTCTTGTAAAGAGGACCTATAAAGGACAAAAATAGAAGTGGTGTGTTCAAGGCATGCCTAACAAAACCAAGTAGCCAAAAGAGATCTGTGAGAAGATATGCCAATTATATCCTGATATGGAAATCAAGTGTCAGAAAACAACCCTTTTTTAGGGAGGAACTTTCCATGTTATTCAGAAGGATCTTAACAAGTGCATTCCTTCATCCCACTCATAATGGGACAGGCACTATTCAAAGTGTAGAATGAATTTAGCCAAATAAACCCTCACAAGTAATACAAAATATGACAAGCACTGAAAGCCGCGTCTTATGACTGGATAAACTTGATAGGTATTGTAGTGATCCTGAATAGAAGAAAGATAAAACCCTTGAGCTTCAGAATAACAAAATGCATACACATAAGAATAAACCCCAAGATTGTAGAAAAAAACCCTTAAGGTAGGGTAACACCATCTATTATTCCTTATGGAAGGAATCACTCCACAAGTCATGCTTGTTACAATACAACATCCAACATGCTGAGATCCTCCCTAGGTGCATTACAGTTATGTGTGTCTTTACAGAGCATAAAAGAATTAAACTAAGCAGTTAGCATACTTGGATTGCTTCTCAAGATAATTATATCATTGCCTCTCAAGATAATTACAGACTAGATCACAGAATAAGGGTAATCGTAGAAAATGCCAAAGACACCAACTGCATATGAAGTTTTCCAGTGTACCTCCAGCAGTTCATTATCAGATCTAATATATTCAAATTTGATTTCGGTTACCTACCATACATTTATTAGTCAAAAACAAAAGCTAAACCCATGTCAGTACCTCGAAGGAAAAAAACATTAAATATTAAATCACACGCTCATCTTTGCATAATTCATTGCAAAGCTCATAATAGCGACCCTGAGTCATGGGCAAGCAATACAAGACTCCCTGAAAACAGTTTGAACAGATTTTCCATACCTTGGAATTGCAAGGTCTAGAATTTTATTAATTCAAGAACATACTCATAGATTGAGATGTACATTTACATTAATTCAAAACTTCAGACTTCGTTTCCTTATTTTCATGTAGTCTGAAATCCAAATACTATGTTCCTGAATAATGGACCATGCTTAGCACCTTCCAATAGAAAAATATCAACATAATGCTGATGTTACTCAACCCAAAAAGCTTAAGGACCTTGCTGTTCTCTGAAACAGTATTTCAACTACAGTCTACAAGAAGCACAAATACATGATCCCAGCAATTGATTTCTAGTTCTATCACCATGAGCAATCACATTTCACTGAAAAGGGTTCCATCCAGCTGTTCCAAGTTGCTCAGCACTTGTGAAAAGTTCATTAGAAGAATTAACAAAAAGCTGAGGAAAAGATGCAATTCGAGGAATATTCACTAGCAAATCTGCTAATGAATCTTGCCTGGGAATACCTGTCGATTGTTTACAATGTAAGTAACCATCTTCCATTACATTCACTTGAGTGTTAATTCTATCATCCCTACTCAAAACTGCTTCCATCATATCATCATTTATCTCACGGACTTGTCCATCATATTCTCCTTTTGCTAGCCTCCCCAGACCATAACCTGCCCCTGAATTTTCTAAGCTTCCAGTATTCCCATTGGATGCATGTGTTATAGAGACATTCTTTTCCAGAAGAGAATGCATTGAATTGACATGTGCCATAACCGTTTGCTCATCACATGCAGCTGATAGAAGTGAATCACTTAGCAAATGTCGTGCAATATCATCAAGCATATTTCTATTTGTTTGCCAGGTCTCTTTGTCAGTTGGAACTGAATTGTTAGCACACTTATTCTTTGATGAACAAGAAACTGTTTGGTTTACTAAGGTATCCATGGATTTCGGTGATAGCAAGTCAGAACTTTGATTTCCCAAATCACTATAGGGTGCTGCAGATATCATTTGCTCGCACTTAGTCATATTCACGTGCAGGTCATCAGCATCACTGATTCCACTTTCTTCAGTAGCCCGTGAGTCCATTACTGAATTCATCAAAATGCCACTATTCTTAGGTTTATCATATAGATACAATAGATATAATGCATATACATACTTAAAAAGCCATAGCATACTTCTATAAAAGCTTTTGAATACCCTATGGTAGTTTGAAAGCAGACTTAACAAGCTCATAAAGAATGACAAATGGCAAACAAAAAATATCTTTATACCTGAGCAGGGTGAAGGTGTGTCTTGTGGTGCACAATCCAAAACCCTGCCATCAAACTCAAGATGTCCATTTTTTTGGACCAGTGGTGAGACTCTAACTGTTTCTGTATCTGGAAGACTTGAGAAAGGTGGCAAATGGTTATCTTTTGAATGATCAGACTGTGGAAACAAATAAGATTTATGCTCATGTGCTGCACCATAACAAGTATGTTCATTCTGATCTTGAAATACTGCACCACTAGAATCAAAATATGGGGAATTGCCACCCATGATGTGTTCCTTACTTAGAAAGTTTAACCGATGATCACATTGCAAAAGTTTTTCATAATGTCTCTCAAGTATTCCTTGAGCAAACTGCAACAAATGTCTTCTGCAAAACATAAAAATTCAATTTTGTTTGGCTTAATATAAGATAGAACCTGCAGAATCAGCTCTCATCCAAAGAAATTGTACAGAGGTTATGACAATTCACTCTCTTCTACTTGAAAAAATCATACAAAAAGCAATAACAATCATGACCAACAATGCTGAGCAGATTCCTATTGCATATGTTTGCAGCATCTGAGAGACAATATCCTATGATCAATTCCCTGGGATTTCATGTCACACAGTTTTAATCTATAATTACATGTAGTAAAATTCATACTAGGAAATAATTATAATTACATGTAGTAAAATTCATACTAGGAGAGACATAATGTGCCTTGTACAGTTGTTATAGGATTAAGTGTACTATCAAATTGGCAAATACCTTGTATCCCATATCCAGTCGAGGATTGGCACATCCTCCTAAGCCATAGCTTTTAGGAATAGTTAAGTAGAAGAAGTGATACCAGTCTATAGCATGTAAGAGAAGTTACATATTTATAATGTTGAATTTCAATAGACCTGCATCAAGAGATTCAACTACCATCGTGGTAGATTGGCATTTTTTGCAGATGGGATTTACATTCCAAGCATTGAATAATGAATTGGCTGATTTCCCAACTTCAGAGGTTGTGTAACAATTAAGTTCTCAAAAATGTTAATTTTTGGCTGCAACTTGATATTGGCATAATACTTGTAGCATATATCATCTGCAAGCTTGGTATTGAGATTGTAAATATACAGCATTTTTAAATGCGAGAAGTTCCTCAAACAAAGAGCTTTCCATTCAAGCCGCATTTCCTCCTTAGAGCTGCTGCAAAGGTGGAACTCCTATCATTTCAATGCAAGGAAGCGACCTCTCTTCTCATTGACTGAACATATGGAATTTTTCTTTGATATTATCAACATTCCAATCAAAGAAATGTATACAATGTTTAACCCTTGGGAAATGAATGCCTTGTGGAATCAATATATCTCATGAAATGAATTGCTGACCTGCATATAGATGCTTGGCCTCCTGTAAAGTCAGAAGTAGCCTGCCAAACAGTGTGCTTTCTTGGCTGAGGATCTGTCTCCCTAAAGAAAAGTGGAGGCCTCGATACCTGTATGAGATAGAAGAAAATATACTGCTTCAGAAAGATGAAAAAGACCTGCACTTTAGCACCGCATCACTTCAGACACGAAAAATAAACAACCCAGATACTTACTTCAATCTCTAGGGTGCCAGGTTCATTGTCCGGAAAACTGGCCTTCAAAGAGATTATGTCTGACCATTGAACCTCTATCTTGCTCTTCAAACCACCCTCCAAGACTTCCCAAACAAGCTTACGCTTTGCATAATAGCACTTTGCCACCAAGTCACCTTCGTATCTTGAAATACGCTGGAATTGTAGTCATCTTTATGTTAATGCAAAGTCATTAAATATGAGTTACTTAGTACCATTTTGCGAGTTTCCATATGTGGCTATCAAAAACCTTGTTCAGTGAACGAAAAGCATTTAAGTCCTGACAAGAATGATGAATTTATATATGCAACTTCACAGTTAATTCTTGTACATTACCTCCCAAGAACCAATTCTCAAAACTAAGGCTGGAAAGTTTGAGGCCTTGTGCTTGTCAGCAATGGCTGGTCCTGCTGCACAATTTGAATCTTTCATTCTCCCCACCTCTAGGTCTGAATTATTTACAACTAAGGGAACTGCCGAGTCACTTTGAGAAAGATTCATTTGAATAAGTTCTATGAAGGAAGGGGTTTTCTTCAGTGTTAAGCCCAATGGACTAGGCTCCTCCAATGGATGTAAAGAAAGACCTTGACAGAATGTTGTGGTTGTTACAGGGCTCTCCTGCTAATTCACCCAACATGAAATAGAAACATGAGTACCTAAGATAATAGCKGGTAGTTACAAAAATACTCTTAAGGAAATCCACATCATGCAAAACCCCAACAAAGTTTTGCAAAAATACAYAACTTTCTGAAATTCCTTAACAATGTCAATAACACACAAAGGTGCATATAATTATTCACAATTATCGATACCTTACAAAACAATCAAGATTCCTGAAGACATTCAAAATTTATTAATAACCAGGAAGATTTACASAAAAACTACTGGAAGCTGTAAACAAATCTAAAATGCCAAATATAGGGCACACATTGTATTATTGCCGGTACATAACTATTAACCTATTTAAATGAAAAAATGTTTTAATTGATTTTGAGCAGGAGAAGTTCAGAGCTCAAACATAACTTCATAACTATAAGGCAYCCACGTTCTTGTTTTACCTTGGGAGGTCCACACCAGCTGCTTATATATTTTTTTATCATTATGATTTATCCCTTCACAATTTCATTCTTAACAGTCCTAGTGGCCCGGGTTATTCTTCAAATCACCCTCCCCAAAAGAGTTTAATGGCTGTTGGGAAAAGGGAGGTAAGTTGAATGGTAAGGCCCATTAATCCACCTCTTCATACCCTTAAGAGAGATGTTTTATTTGATTTTCAGCCAGCAAAGCTCAGGGCTCAAGCATAAATCCATATTTATAAGGCACCCACGTTCTAGCTGTGTCCTGGGAGGTCTGCACCAGAAATTTAGAAATTTTCGAACATCGTGCTCTATATTTTTATGATTTCCATCATTGCAGTCATGATCACCTAGGTCACACTCCCCAAAAGAATCCAAAAAGTCATTGGAAAAGGGGGTGGGTTGAATGGTAAAAGGCCATTAATCAACCTTTGCACTCCGTCAAAGAGAGGTCAAACCCTAACCGTATCAGCTTAGGCTCATTATATGGATTCCCCTGGGCTCTTTGTAATGCAGAAATAGACAGTGATCCATTTATTTCAAAAATAGAGGCTCAATTAAACAATCTACACCACATAAAATGTAAAAACAATGAATCCATCATTCGACAGACCTCGGATTAATGTCCCCATGTTGGCTTACTTCAACTAAATTCATGCAACGGTAGGCTAACAGTGGGCTATGCGATCTGTTTTGTGATTCATACAACAAAAGATAACCCAACTCAGCATAACCAGTAATGGGTATCTTCATGCAGACCAGATTTCGGGAAAAAAAGGTTAAAAAACAAATAAAGGAAAAGAAAAAACAATCAGCATTGTCTCTAGGTCAAAATTACCATATGATAATACTTGGTGCGCTTGTGTCTCTGAGGGCGTTCTTCAGCAGAAGCTTCACCCACATCTATTTTTACAGCGCCACCATTATTTTTACTGATAGGATCACCACCGACCACTGGTAGAAAAGATCCCTCCTTAAATCCAGCTCTATTTCCACCAGGGTTAACCCCCGGTCCAAAATGGGATTCAGTTTTATTATTATCGTTACTATAAAAATTGCCATTGAATCCCCCATAAAAGCCACCCTTCACCATGATTCCACTTCAGTGGAAGTAAAATATGATTAAAAAGAAATAGAAATATATAAAAGCCAATGAATCCATTCTTTGACAAACCTCGGATTAATGTCCCGGTGTTGGCTTACTTCAACTAAATTCATGTAATAGTGGGCTAACAGTGGGTTATATGATCTGTTTTGTGATCCATACAACAAAAGATAACCCAACTCAGCATAACCAATAATGGGTATCTTCATGCAGACCAGATTTCGGGAAAAACAAGTTAGAAACAAAATAAAGGAAAAGAAAAAACAATCAGCATTGTCGGGTCGGTCAAAATTACCAGATGATAATACTTGGTACGCTTGTGTGTCTGAGAGCATTCTTCAGCAGCAGCTTCACCCACATCCATTTTTACAGCGCCGCCATTATTTTTAATGATAGGATCACCACCAACCATTGGTAGAAAAGTTACCTCCTTAAATCCATCTCTGTTTCCACCAGGGTTAACCCCCGGCCCAAGATGGGATTCAGTTTTATTATTAGTATTACCATAAACAATGTCATTGACTCCCCCATAAAAGCCACCCTTCACCATGTGGAAGTAAAATATGATTAAATAGAAATAAATATATATACAAGCCAAGTTCCCAAGCGCGATTGTCCCTGCTCTGCAATTCTATTGATTAGCAGATTCAATCGAAATCATCAGACGGGCAGCCTATATATCCACTTGTTCTTCTCTCAATAACCAGATGAGATATTTTTTTCTCCTTTGAAAGCCTTCAGAAATCCATTTTACTGATCCAATTCCTGCATGACAGAAAGCAGCGAAGAGAAACTTGATCCACGCCAAAAATTGGGGAAAGAGGGGCGGCCCTATGGGGAAGTGACAATGGGTTTTTAATCAATTTGTCTGTGTTCGAACGCTCGAAAGACTCGACAGAAAAATGCGATTGACCGACGAATAGTACTCAGCCGGGGAACGAATCATGCAATCTCGAGGCACTCAGTTGTAAATCTGCACAACCCACCTGTGCACTCATTTATTCGATTTTGCTCTTCCATATTTTCTCGGTATTTTTTAATTTTTTTGGCACAATTACCACATATGTGCACGTTTGCTGACGTCATCGTATCATGTACCGCATAACAGCATGCGTGCATGCATGTATACCATCGTCTTGTCATGCTGTATACATCATCAAGAAAGTGACTTTCTAAAACAAATTTCCCCGCGTAGGAACTTGACAATTTACAATTTTGATTTTACCGATTTTCACTTTTATTATAAAAAAAAATTAAAACTTTATTAAAAGACCAAAATTGTATAAAATTCTTAAAAAAATAAATCATTTTCATTAAAGTTTTCATTATTAAAAAAAAATTAACTTTATCCAAAATTGTATAAAACTCTTTAAAAAAATAATTTTCATTTAAGGTTGTGTATTTAAGATCGATGATTTACCATGAATTTTTATCTTTCTTGTACGAGACTCTCTTGTTTCTTTTTTTTTTTAAGAAAATTAACACATTATATTAAAGAAATATAATTTTTACATTATCAGTCCAGCTGATAATGTAAATTAGTAAAAAACTATGGAATAGTCCAAAATACTAACAGTTGTACAATACAAAAAAAACTAGAAATACAGATAACTTCTGAATTGCCAAGGAGATGATTCTTACTGGATGCAATATCTTCAATACAAAACCTTTCAAAAAAAAACTTCCAAAGTCACTGAAAAAGGATCCAAATGAAACAAAGGCCTTCTAGTTAATACAAGGAAAAACTGAGAAGGATGACTATCAAAACTAAGGAACTGAAGTAGGCCGCCACTAGTAGATGTTGATGATGGTTCTTTGGCCTTCCACATCACTAGACCACTTGTGAAGCACTATATATCCTTCCGGTTCGAGAAGAGTTTTTTTTTATTGCTCATCTGCTATCTTGTTTTTGTTTCTTGTTATATTCTCGAAAAATCTGATAAAACTTTGTGGCCATAAACTTTTCCTTCAGCTAACTGATTCTTTGTTTCCATCCTTCCAAAGAGCTAACACGAAGATTGCCCTTATTATTTATCTAATTAATGATGACTTTAGAGTCTTCGAGGATCTGTAGCTTTGTAATGGACAAGTAATTTGCAAAGAATAGTGTAGTCCACATGCCCACCAGTTCAACTTTTGTATTTGTTCTCGCTCCATAGTTTAGGTGTCACTTATAACCTGTACACGTAGACTATTTAATGATACCTCCTGCGTCGCTGCACCTCCCATCTGACTGAGCCGCTCCATCGAAAAAATCCACTGGATACTCTAGGGTGTCTTCTATCCAACAGGATCGAGCAAGTGGAATCTTCAATTTGATCACCGGTTTTTGATAGATGTCGAGAGTCTTAATTACCACAGTTGTGGTTGATGGCTCCTTGCCTTCAAAAAGGGTTGCGTTTCTTTCTAACCAGGTGTACCAACATATATAAGACGCAAGACTGGGAGAAGCCCTTTTATCCGCTATCCAGTGTGTTAGACACTCATTTAAGTCGCTGCCTCTCCAATTTTGTGTGATTTTTCTTGATATGTTTTATTTTTCTCTAGACTGCTTTGGTGAACGGGCAATTTATGAAAATATGCATGGTGTCTTCAATATACATCTTACACAATTGGCAACGTCCCGGTCCTTTCCATCCTCTGCGTTGGAGGATATTCCACGTCAATATTTTGTTACTTACTGCCAGCCAAAGGAAGAGTTTTTTTTTTTTTTGTATGTTCCACTTCCACATATGAATACGCCACTCTGTGATCAACGACTGATTTTGAATAGATGATAAGGAAAAATAAGCATTCTTTGTCGAGAGAAAGCCCGATGAGTTGCCCCGTATCCAGATAAGTTCATCAACATTTCTAGAAATATTCACCCCTGTTGCATTTAAAGCTCGAGTATACTACTCCAATTCCAAAGCCAAATTACCTGTAAGCTCCAGCGTCGAACTGTTGATCCATGCGTTTTGAAGTGTATCTTGTTCATGATTTGATCACGCCTGCGCCAAAACCGAGATCTGCTTTTGTCTAAGAGCATTGATAAGCGGAGGCAATAGGATGGAAGAGGTACCCATGCCCAGAATATTGCCCCTTCCCAAGCTCATGTAATGGCTCGATCCAGGCTTCCAAATAATCCAATTTGTAATCACATGCATTGATTTTAGAAGACTGGTCCAAATTTTAGATGTTGATTGTTGAGAAAAGGATTCAGATCTGAGCCAATTAAAGACTGTGCTATGAGGAAGATATTTCTCCTTAATTACTTTATTCCATATACCTTCTTTTGTTAGAAGTCGTCATAAATTCGATGCCGCCAAAGCTTTACTAAAGGAGAAAATGTTGTGAATTCCCCATCCGCCCAGTTGCTTAAGTCGAGCTAAAGATTCCCAACGACATAGATGATAATGTTTTGTGTCCCCACTCCCTTTCCACAGAAAGTTGTAGAGTAGCCGCCTTAACTTATGAAGAATGGAGATAGGTGTCGAAGCAAGCGATAACCAGTAAACACACAGACTTTCCAGAACTACTTTACAAAGAACATATCTACCCCCTAGGAATAGCCAACGAAATCTCCAATGCTTTATTTTTTCTCAACTTTCGTTATAAGCCAAATCCACTCTGTCGTTTTTTGAAAACCTGCCTTCAAGAAGTATCCCAAATACTTGAACCCCACTGATAGGTTTGAAAAGTTATAAGGAAAAAAAATCTTAGAAGAAGAAATTTATGATTTGAATAGGCCCGTGAAATGAACAGTCGATTTTGATTGATTCACCATTAATCCCAATACCAAGCAAAAACGTTGAACTAGTCTTTCAATTTCTTGCCATTCTTGAACTTTAGAATTAGTCATTAGTAGGATATCATCAACAAATAAAACATGTAAAATCTTTGTAATTCTAGAAACTTTGATGCCTTTTATAGAGCCTTGTTGTTGACTTGATTTTAATAGGATACTCAAACTCTCCATCACCAGTATGAAAAGTAAAGGAGACAGCGGGCACCCTTGGTGGAGGCCTCTACCACTTCTAAAAAATCAGTTGCCTCACCATTAACAAGAACAACAAAAGAAGCAAAATTTACACAAGCCAAGATCCAATTTGTCATATGTACTCCAAAACCAACTTGTATAAGAACCATTCTGAGATAGTCCCAATTGATGCAGTCGTAAGCTTTCTGCAAGTCAAGTTTTAGGATAAGAGTTTTTTTATTTTTCTTCTTTATGCTATGA
This sequence comes from Picea engelmannii, assembly GCA_009831015.1. Taxonomy (NCBI): domain Eukaryota; kingdom Viridiplantae; phylum Streptophyta; class Pinopsida; order Pinales; family Pinaceae; genus Picea; species Picea engelmannii. Next base: position 752,575 of record ML781558.1, on the reverse strand, counting down.
ATGCACTCGTGTGCAGTACCAATTGCATCATGTGTCTGGCGCCCTTCCAAAAAATGTTGTTGTTCAGCTGATATTGCCCTTGATAATATTGGTTTTATTTGATTGGCAATCACCTTTGAAATAACTTTATAAACCAGGTTGCACATATAAATAGGCTTATAATCCCCAAAATTTAGTGGTTTATTCTTTTTTGGAATCAGTGTTAAGAATGTTGAATTAATGCTTCCACTTTTTCGGGTTTCCTCCAATAATGCCGACAAGTCCTCGCTCACTAGATCGAAGAAATGCAAGAAAAATTCCACTGACCAACCATTAGGCCCGGGGCTTTTTTATTTTTTAAACAGAGTTAAAATTGATTTCAATTCCAATATAGTTACCGGCTTGTAGATTTCTCTCAATTCATCCTCATCTAACATATTTGGGTATTGACTCACCACTCTAACCTGTTCTGTTGATATGTCGGGTAGGGTAGGCTTGAAAATTTTCTTAAATAATTAACTGCCTCTTCAACAACAACTTTCTGTCCTTTGTGTATGATACCCGAATTATCATAGATCTCCCAAATGTATTTTCTATTTCTCCTTTTATTTGTGAATTGGTGAAAGAATTTATTATTTTCATCTTCGCTCTTGATCCATGTAGCCCGGCTCCTAATGCGCCACAAGTCCTCATGAGATTTTAGAAGTTTATTTCTTTCAGATTCGAGTCTAATGAGATTTGTCTCAACCTCCAGGATGTTTGTGTTCTCCGAGAACCTCTACATATAATACTTGATGTTACCTTCCAAAGACTCCAGAGCAGAAGCATCCCGAGCCTTTAAATCTCTCATCCAAATTTTTGTAACAGCTTTTAAATCTTTTAATTTCCACCCAAAGCATCTATGGCTGTCACCTTCCTATAAAATTTCTGGTCCTTTCATTGTTTATAAACTAGATCATTGAAAGCTTTTTTTGCTAACCATTAAGAGTGGAATTTAAAGGGATACGCTTTTTGTAATCTAATGTTCTCCAACTACAAAAAAATAGGAGCATGATCCGAAACATATGGAAATTCAACCCAAGTTCTGTATAAACTGACCTCCAAGAGCAAGTCCTCCGATACCAAAAACCTATCCAGCCTCTTCGCAATAGAGTCAGTTCTCGAATGACCATTTTGCCATGTCGAGGCTAATTTGTCTAGTTAACATCAACAAGTTTGGAGTTTGAAAAAGAGACTTAAAGAAATCTGCAAGGTGTCCCAGAGCAGTCAATCCTCCCCAAACCTCTCATGTTGAAACAGTAAGGTTTAAATCCCCGCCACCACTAGGTTCCTTAACGATAAAAGGCCATTGTTTGCAACTGTTGTCCATAAATCTTTTCGCTCTAGGCAGGGGCCATAGACATTAAGAAGATTAATCTTCCTTTTTGTAGCAATGATTGAACCTGGTAACAAAATCCCGCCACATGTAAGAAAAGGGATCAATTTAAATAGAAGAGTATCCCATGAAACTAGAAGGCCACCCGCAATCCAACCGAACTCCCAACACATGTAACCTAAGAAGGCCAAAATTTTTGCATAAAAGCTCACGCTTTATGTTCAAGAACCATTGTTTTGTGTAAGAAAATTATATTAGGGTGAGTAATGTCCAAGGCCTAATGAAAGGAGGCTGCTTTTAGGGAGCCTCTGATCCCTCTCAGATTTAAGGACATAAAAATCATCACTTATCCCTTGCTAGGGCCTTCACTTCTCTAAGTGCCCCACTGTCAGTTGTGGAAGGGTCTGTGACTAAAGTTGAAGTAGACATTGACTGTATCCTTTTCCTCAAACTTCTTGTTTTAATAGGGGAATATTCAATCCCGAGCCCCCTAGACCAATAAAAATCCTTAGTGGAGTCATTATGGGGTATGTTCTCTGAGCAAAGTTCCCCTGTGAAGCTGACAGGATCGATAACAACATTCCCAAAATACGTAGGTAATTGAGTCAGATCATGGTTGTCCCTAATATAGGGAATTAGGGAATCCAGGACCACAGATAAAGAGGTTTCTCACTCCTCTGATTCATGATAACCTGCTAATGGTTGCGCCACATCCGGTAAAGGAGAATCCCCTTGTTGGGAATCCGGAGAGGAAATGGGTATAAAACAGGCCTGAACAACAAAAGGGTCAGGTCTAGTAGGGTTTGAGATAGATATAGGGGGGACTTCCCGCTCCCTAGACCTCACACTATCAACATCACTCAAGCCCCCCAACTTCAGACTATCAAGCCTAGGAGAGGATGAACGACTAGAATTTTTGTAGGCCGATGCCCCTCCAGCATCCCCCGCACATGGAAACATCGATGGTTGTGAGAAATTTAACTCAAGAGTAGAATTTAGTGTATTTTTATCCAATAAAGACAATGTATTATATAGAGTCGGACAATATAATAACAACTTACACGTAAAAGTAACATCTTATTTCGACGAGGGAGTAGACTCCAATGATGGAATCCAGTAATCAACGTCTGCAGAAGAAACTCCATCCTATGTGTCCCCATCGTCCCTATGGAGAGTCGTGTCTTCTGAAACTTCTTCTTCCCCTCTACCCAAACATGTGCTTCTCAGGTGTCCAGTCTTATGACAAATGTTGCAGCGGAAGGGGACTCCAAGATAGTCCAGCCTCTGGATTATTTTGCATCCCCTCCAATCTAAGGAGTTTAGGCAACCCACCGTGAACGTCCATCTCAACGAGAATCTTACCCATTTTTCTAGATGGGGCCAATAGTGTATAATCATCCAAGGAGATGAAAGAGCCGAGTGAGTTTCCTATACCTTCTAGGGCGGCCGCGTTCCACATCTCTAAAGGTAGACCAAGGAGTAAAACCCACAAATGCCTATACTGGAAGTACTCCGTATCTAGATTAAAAGCCAGTTGCCACCGCTTTATCATCAGACTACTACCTCCAATCACCCATCTTAGAGCTAGTAGAAACTTAGTGTCTTTGGGATTATTACAAATGAAACCAACCCAACCCTTGGTCAGATAATTTATCTTCAGCAAAGAGCCAAAGTGCAGGTTTCAGCGAGCCCCACATTTGCGCCTAGCACCATTTTGTGTAACGTACCATGCGCATTTGGGGTAAGGGACCGTGCACATTTTATTGCTAAAGTTTACTAAGGTATACATACCCTACCCCCATTAGATTTGAACTTACCTCTTAGGAGGAAACCTCCTTGGATTTGAACTTGTGACCTCTTAGGAGGAAACCCTATCACTAAATGTGGGTCTATGGTAAATCATGATATGTTGTAACTAAATGCGGGTCTATGGTAAGTCTAGTCTTCGATAACTAAACCCTATAGTGTAGAGAAGAGAGAGAAGTCAAACTTGAGTTAGTAGCAATGTTTCAAAGTGAATTAGTAGCAATGCTTGATAATAAATTCATATCCTTAGAAGATAATATCTAGAGAGAGACAAATCGACAATAAACTAATAGGGTTTGAGACTAAGTGCAAAAAATGGAGGCTAGATTACAAGAAATAGAGAAAAAAAAAACCAAGAACAAAAACAATCAAGGCAGGAAGAAGAGGTCGAAGAAAATAACAATCTTAGGGACAAGATTAAAGAGCTAGGAGAAAAGCTAATTATAAATTTGGCCTTAAATAGCATGGAACACAAATTGAATATCAAACCTATCAAAGAGGAAATTAATAAGCTCATAGAGTTAGAACATGAGATTAACAAAAGATCCTTAAACCTCATATTTTTTTGTATAAAAGAACACAAAGACAAGAACACATTAGCAATAGTGAAGGAGGAATTAAAAAATAAATCACAAATTGAAACAACCGGCCTTATAGAAGCAAAAAGGTTGGGCAAAATAATTGAACATAAAGATAGATTGATTCGGGTTATGATAAGCTCTAATACCCATAAATATGACATACTTAGTAAAAAAACTCTAAGCTTAAAAGGGTCTTGGAATATTTATAAATCAAGACCTCATTCCAAAAGATCAAGTTTAATTAAGGAAGGAGGTTGAAAAGGTAAATGATGCTAGAAAGGAAGGAAAATGGGCAATAATTAGGAACCGAAAAGCTATTATTAGGGATAGGATAACAATAAATAACAATTTGAGACACTTCAAATCCTTTCTTGGAATCTTAATCTTCTAAGTCATCAAAACTTTAGTGATCTTAAATTGTTTCTCTTAATGATTTTCAAGCATCCAAATAACATTTTAAAGAAATCCAAATAATTTCTTACCTTTATATATATATATATAACTTTGCTTCCATATTGATTTTGTGAATCTTTATCTTTCTTTTATCACTTTGCTTCTATATAAATTTTTGTTATTGATTTTGTGAATCTTTATCTTTCTTTTATCACTTTACTTCTATATAGATTTTGTGTATCTCTTATATATATATATATATATATATATATATATATATATATATATGATACACAACTAAACCAACTTCATCTATTGAAAATATGAGATAAAAAAAATAAAGATTTACAAAATCTATATGGAAAACAAGTAATATGTGATTTACAAAATCTATATGGAAAAAAAATTATATATATATATATATATATATATATCACTTTCTTTCCATATAGATTTTGTAAATCTTTATCTTTCTTTTCTCATGCATTCAATGGATGAAGTTGGTTTAGTGGTTTGGTGTCTTATTAAGAGTGTCAATTTTAAAACGATGAGATTTTGTAAATCTTTATCTTTCTTTTCTCATGCATTCAATGGATGAAGTTGGTTTAGTTGTTTGGTGTCTTATTAAGAGTGTCAATTTTAAAACCATGATGTATAAAAATTACAATCTATATTATATATACTAGTATAACCACATTAGTAAAATATGATTGATATATGTAAGTCATTATCAACCACTTTTACTAATGTAGTTGTATTGGTGTCAATTTCAACAATGTGATTAATTTTCCAAAGTAATTAAACCTTCAATTTTATAAAGGTAAAAGTGAAATGTATGTGATATCTCTTAATATAATTAATTTTCTAAAATAATTAGACCTCCCATTTTATAAAAACAAGAATGAAATGTATGTGATATTTCTTAATACAATTTATTTTCTAAAACAATTAGACCTCCAATTTTAAAAAGGTAGGAAAGAAATGTATGTGATCTTTCATATACAATTTAGACATAATTTCATCGAAAATTCGTAGATGTGAAAGTAGGAAAATTGAAATTTATATGATGTTATTTCTAGACATAATTTCGACATGCATTCATTTCATATTACTAGAAATGAAAAGGAGTGGGTTAACTCGGGAGCAATCTTCTCTCCCGAGTTATTTTTCCGACCTGTTTTTCGGTGATGTAGTTTTAAATTTCCAGTTAATTTAGAAGTTTAATGGATTTTATGAACATCTGGGTTGGTTTAAAATGAGGCAAAACCCCTAGAGTAAGAATCTGAAATGTATGAGACTTTCATCCATGCCAAACTCAGGCTACCCCTGAAAATTTGACCGGATTTAGGCCCATTTTTTTTGGCCAAAAAAAGAGAAAATTGCTCCCGAATTAGCTTACTTCAAAATAAAAATCACAACTTCAAAATAAAAATCACAACTTCAATCAATTACCAAAGATGCCTATATAAAAGGAAAATTCATGGTTTGAAGGGAGATTCATGGTTTGACTTGTGGAGAAATAACTTTTGCTAAGAATTGAGTTTCTTCCGTGCTCGTGCAATTTAGGTTCTAATGTATACGTTGGGTTGTATGTCAGTTTACATAGTAGTGCCTCATTAGTTTAGTTTAATGAGTGCCACATTATTGGTTACGATTCACATATAACAATATATAAGTAATAAATTGGAGGTTGGAGGTTAATACGATATGGATTCTCTAAGTTGAAGTTATGAAATTTAATATTTCATATATTAATATTAATATCATTATATTATATCATATGTTATAATTTGTAAGATTTATAAATTGTAATATAATTTGTAAGATTTATAAATTTAATAAGATTTTGTATTCTGGTGCGTAGCTAAACAATATTATCTTCTCAAATCTTGAAGGAGGATTGTAAGATGCACAATTCTAATAGGTTTTGCATTCTCAATGCTTATGATATTAGTTTCTCGGGCGTGAAAGCATCCTAAGATTTAGAAATCTAATAAATCTAATAGGGCGTTGTATTATGAAAACTTATCTATATGATAATAATGAGTAGGTTGCATAATCTGAAATAGTAATGGAGTGGGCTCTATAGGTTAATTAGGAAGTATTATATATGCACAGTAAAAACTCTTTGATTTTTAATCCCTTCTTAACATGCAAGAGAAAAATGTTGTATAATGGACTCTAATTGTATATAACCACATTATTAGTTAAGATTCCCATATAACTATATATATATATATATCCAAATGCTCTAGGTTTGAGCCTAAGAACAATAAATAATAATAATCTGGGTTCGGGCCTAAAAATATCAAATAATGCTCTTGGTTCGAGATTAATTTAAGTGTAATTTATTTTTTAATCAATCATTTTCCATATTTATTTTAATATAATTTGGAGTAAAACTATCATGTTATGAAAATCAAAGTATATATATATATATATATATATATATATATATATATATATATATATATATATATATATATATATATATATAT
>ML781558.1:719621-744798 GCA_009831015.1 Picea engelmannii | reverse complement strand
AATTTGTTCTTCCTAGTTCAATGCAAGCATGAATGCCAGCATGGTTGACTCCATAGGAAGAGTTTGACACAAATGAGAGAAGCAATAGTGACAAAAGTACACCTTGATGATCCCTTTGAGACAAAGGAATTCTTGAATATGGTTACCATGTCAATTTCTCTAATCCTAGTTTCCAAGTTGCCCAAGAAAAATTGGGCAATTATGGATATGTTATACACTGCTTTATGTGAATTTGGGAGGAGGATTCAAGAGAAAGGTGAAACAAATACATTGAAATAAGTGAAAAGAAAATTATGGCCCTATTTGAGAAACTATTTGCAATAGTCAAAGTCGTAAACAAAGATATGTAGGAGGATGATGCCCTCAAGAAAAACATTTGTATTTTATTGGAGTATTTAGTGGATTTTGCAACAAAGCATGGGGATTCAATTTCCATGAAAGAAGAGCTTTCCTCAACCATTGAGAAAAAGAAACACCCTTTAGGCATATAGATTTATACATCAATGTCTAGGGCATCTACATTAAAATCAAAATATTTGGGACACCTTAATTTGTGAACATGTATCCCCCCTACATTAGTAAGAAAAATGTCCACGAAGGGAATACGACTCTTGAACTTTGACATCTCTTATCTATATTTTTTATCATATAATATTTAGAAGTGAAAAGGAATACCTAGTTGAGTGATTTGAGTTGGTAAATGGATAAAACTTTGTGGTCCCATGATTATAAATCCCTTAACATTAAATATGGCATGGAAAAAAGGGTTAAATTACACTATATGTGCTTGGTTGTATGCATGGTGCATGCCATGTGTTGAGGCAAGAAAACGCTATTTGTCAACTACACAAGTTTACCTGGGGAAAGGGCCCAATTAGACCTTTCTCCTTTTGGAATCGAAAATTATTGGCTTGGGTTTGGGGTTCAGACCTAGGGTTCGATAAAATTGACTAAAAAGTACCCCATAGGCATCGACATATTCAATCTTCAAGGATTGAAGAAGTTCTCACTCGGAATGCCGTGAGAATCACAAAGACCATAGGTTTTGTGCAAGGTGTGAAGGAATAGGAAATATAAGAAACCTTCATCATATATCCATGCACTCATTCATAACGACTATAAGATACTGCACAAAGTAATATAGAATATACATACATTCAGACCATGACTCATCAGATGCAGAGATAAATGTGCTTTGGACTTTATTCATTAAACTAAAGGCATTTAGATACATCTCCATACACAGAGGATGAAGCATGATCAAGATGCATTCACAACAAAACAAAGACGAGCCATTTTCTCAGGTATATTTTTTCTCTCCTATTCAACACATAATATATTTGAACATAGGAATTATCACAAAGTTGAACTGCAACTCTAAATGAGCTACAACTCGCATGCAATCCTCTACTAAAAGAATCACTACTAGTGAACAAAAACCCAACCCTTACATATCCGTATACATCCCCCATATCTCCCATGGAGTGTGGAAATCATAACAACTTTACCATCTCACCCACAACCTCGACCATGATCACTCAGTTTGTTACAAAAATGGTTACAATCATTGAAGATCTTCTAGTATCTATCATGCATGTAGTCTCTTTGAGCCCTTGTGTGCATTATAAAACTGGGTTGGTGCACGCAATAGATTCTTGGTTGGTGTAGGTGTTGAGGTGCCACGCGGTGCGTATTCTTGGGCTCGTGTGCAATGATGAGTTATGGCGCACGCATAGTCTCTACAAAACCTTAGGGTGCCAACAAGCCCCCAACACTATTAGTTAGCTCATCCTCAAGCTAATGACATGGTTTCATTAGTAGCTCTGGATGAAGTTGTTAGAACCACTAGTTGGAGTTAGTGGGATGTTGTCAGTGGTCTCTATTTGGGTACCATCTATCAATATTGGTTGGTGTTGCAACCATGCACAAGCCCTAGAATTTTTCGATGACCCCTCGAATTCTAGATGTGAATTTGGCCTTCAATCTTCGGGATCTCAACCTCTCACTCATTGATCTTGGTCTGGAATGTCTGGGGATAGATGCATTTCATCGTATTGTCCAGAACCACCTATGTCGTTTGGGCCAAGTCCTCTCTATGGGACTTGGAAATATCACCCCCCTGACCTCCAGGTATATGACTAGGGTGATTTGTTCATAGAGTATAGCCTTCAACTTCTTTATGTCTTTCTTGGGTTTGTTTATGGTGTTGAAGATGAGGACAACTACCCCTGCGATGGAGGGGGAAACCCATAGAATTGAATAGTCAAATTCAAAAATGGTTGACTCATGGGGGAAGGATCATCGACTTTTATCCCTTGGGTTTCAGGGTGACCTCCAAATAAGTTTTGAAGTGTAGTTTTGTGAACTGTGTGGCAACTCTATTGTGGTCGTCGGTGAACTCGAGGATAGTACCCCTGCTCAAGAGACAGTCCTAAACATGCAATTCTCTTGGGAGTTCTATTGTTGGTAAGTGGGATTCATTTATGGCCTAGATTTGAACTTGTGCCTCTCGCCTGTTGGAAGAATCCATCATCTGCACCTTGTTGCTAAAACACTATGTCTGCAGTGGGTGAACTCTTAGCAAAGTAAATGACAATTGGACATGGGAGATATAAGTAGTCGTGGGTTGGTTTTCCCACATGATTATTGGCTCTGTTAGGTAGGATTTTAGGCCTACTGGGTATATCTATTGTGACGATTGTTCCCAATATCCATGGATTATGAATCTGATGTGGCCTTGATCGTGTTGTACTATTGGACTATCGATGTGCCTTTTGGGATGTGTTATCATAAATGTTCACATCCCTTCGAGTTGCATGACCCTTCCGAGTCAGATTTCTCGACCTTTCACTGCTTTTATTTTCCATGTGTCATGTACTTTACCTGTGAGAGCCTATTGTCCTATCTAGTAGCTTGTACGATGGTAATTACCTCACACAATTGTTCGAATCTTCGAAATATTCACACGTAAAACCATGTCCTATCCTTCAGATTCCCTACTCCTATCCTATCCTGTTATTGAATGTGTAATGATACCTTCCTTTATACCTACCTACCTAAGTCCTACCCTAAGCTAATTGTGAAACTGTTGTGCATTTAGGGCACATTCAACCCCTACGGGCCATAATACGCCTCCAGTCAACTTCTATTAATCAATCTTTTGAGGGGTTGACCCTATAGTGTCGCCAACTTTGTTTCCCCCGCCTCATTGATATCTACCAATATAAACGGCCCTAACCAATGCATGCGTATTTTTCCAGGTTGCTTAAGAAACTTGTTGTCATATAGTAATAACAAAGAATTGGGTTGTATAATTTTGCGCCAAATGTTTGTTGAAATTACTAAGACAACTGAGAGGAGGGGTGAATCGGTTGTTATTGTGCTTAAACAATTTTAAGTCTATTAATACATTCTTAATCTTTCTTCAAGTGATCATCAACATTATACAACATATGGACAATAAAAGTAATGAGCATTAGTCACACATAAGATATACATAGAGACAGATTTTCACGAGGAAACCCATAAAGGGAGAAAACCTCTTCTTCTTCGAAATGATAGGCAGTCTTTTAAGTTCTGTACATCATTTATAATTGAGCACCAACTCAATGTGAGGCTGCTACCTCTGTTTTACAAGCTACAACTTGTTTGAGAGCACCAACTCTCTGGTTTCTCTAGCACCCACTAGAAGGAAGCACCAACTCCCTTAATGTTCCAGCACCAACTGGATGGAAGCACCAACTTCCAGTTACACAGGCTCCAACCTGTATAATAGAGAACACTTGTTCTCCCTTGCACCACCCTGCCACCCTGGTTTCTCTGGGTACAACCAGATGGAAGCTACAACTCCTTGTGTTCAAGCTCCCACTTGAACCTTTGAGGACAACAGTCCTCCCTAGCACCTCCCAACCACCCTAAAATATAAATAAATAATTAAACAACCAACTACACAGATAAATTGATTTTTACCACTTCTTCTCTGTTCTGTAAATCTGGTCTTCTTCTAACTGTTCTACAATTATTCTCTTCCTTTGTCTGTTCTGTAAATATGCTCTGCTTCAACTTGTTCTTTCATTTTGCTCTGCTTCAACTTGTTCTGTCATTCTTCTCTGCTTCAACTTGTTTTGTCATTATGCTCTGCTTCAACTTGTTCTGTCATTCTTCTCTGCTTCAACTTATTCTGTCATTCTGCTCTTCTTCAACTTATTCTGTCATTCTACTCTGCTTCAAGTCTTTTCCTAATCTGTTACTCTTCTCTGAGTTTTATCTCACACTGCACATATTCTCAGTCTCACACTGCGCATCCTATGATTTTCCCTTTCTTACAGTTTAATTCATTTTTCATCCAGAACGACCAACAACGTACAGTCTGTATCTTTTTCTTTTATACACCACTCCCATAGAAGTTACCCTTCGAATCTTCTGAGGCAAAAGAAAAACCGTCTAAGCAACTGAAATGCCAACCGATCAGGAATCATAAATCAGTTTCGCTAACAAATTCGTAACTGATGAATTAACTGTGAGAGAGAACAGTAGCCCTCCAGTCATATTCAAGTTTATCTGCACCGTTGGATGAACTTTATTAATCTTGCATTTAAATTGGGTTTCAACATTTTGGCATTCCTGTGGCCAAGTGTCTCGACATTTCATATCGCGATCTCCAAAAATCTGATACTGAGCTTTTCTGCGCTAGCTCCTTCCTCAATATGACCAAGGCCATGACCAAGCGCTTATGCATAAAGTGCTTTTTGCGAATTCACATTTCGTGAATCTGGAGATGAGGCATCTCGATTCTCCAAGTCGCGATCCCCGAAACCCTGAAATGGAGCTTATTTGAACTGACTCCTTCCCTTCTCGTGACCACCGGTGGTGACCATAGGATATACCAAAAGGCGCTTCATATTTCACGAGTTTATAAACTTCATTGAGTTTGATCGACGGTTGAAATCTCCATAGATCCGACGGTCTAGATCTTATCGCGATCTCACATCTCGCGAGTTTCCAACCCATGCTCCGTTGACTCCAAGTCAGCGACTTGTCCTATGATTCGATGGCCCATATCTGATTTTAATTCAATGGCTCAGATCATATCGCGATTTCGCATCTCGAGAGTTTCCACACCATGCTCCATTGACTCCAAGTCAACGACTTGTCCTATGATTTGACGGTCCATATATGATCTTTGATCTGACAGCTGCGATTAAATCGCAATTTCGCATATCGCAATTTCGGTGGTTATATTTCTTGCCTCTCCAAGTCGTGAGTCACGAAACTCCGAAATGGAGTCGGATCAACGGTCCAGATCACACCTTGATCTGACGGCTGCGATTAAATTGCGATTTCGCATATCACGATTTCGATGGTTATATTTCTTGCCTCTAGTCGCGAGTCACGAAACTCCGAAATGGAGTCGAATCAACGGTCCAAATCACACCTTGATCTGACGGCTGCGATTAAATCGCGATTTCACATATCGCGATTTCGATGGTTATATTTCTTGCCTCTCCAAATTGCGAGTCGCGAAACTTCGAAATGGAGTCGGATCAACGGTCCCGATCAACACTTGATCTGACGGTCATTGGGAATTGTAAATGGGATCCAACAATCAGAAATGCTGCTTCTCCTCCTGAGCAGTCTTGATCAACACTTGATCTGATGATCATCGGGAATTGTAAATGGGATCCAACGATCAGAAATGTTGCTTATCCTCTCGAGCTTACTTTGTTCCACTTACTCTGATCTTGCCATTGATGATCTGCCAACAATCCTCTGCACTATCTCTTCTGAGCTTATTCGAATCTTCTCCATAGCGTCTTCTCATAATGCCCATCTATTACATACTTTCTGTACTCATGCCATCTTCACTGTTGTACTTGCCATCAATGACAAGTATACAAGTATGCACTGTCTGTTAAATATTTTCCAACAATGTTGTGGTTGTGACAAGATTTATGTCTCTACTTCTAGACCGATTGGATGTGTCCCATAATGAGTCAATCCTCTTCGAGTTCCAAAAGTTCATCCAACCACTTTTGTAGGGATTGGTCATCTGACATTTGTATTGCAAGGGAAATGTGCAGACTTGGTACCACAAATTCTAAGGGCATCATGGCCTCTTTACCATAAACCAACCTGAAAGGTGTATGCTTAGTCAATCATTTACAAATTGTTTTATACACCCATATTACTACTAGAATCCGGTTGATCCCAGTCATTGTACTCCACATTACAAACCTTGTTCAGTGCATGCTCTAATATCTTGTTGAAGGCTTCAACTGTGTCGTTGTCTTGCAGGTGATATGGTGTAATATTTTGGTGATGGATCATGAATTCTTGAGTGAGTGCGCGGATGGTATCATTCAAAAAGTGCGGCCCTTGGTCACTCATTAACACCTTTGGCCAAACAAACCTCATGATCACATTCTCAAAGGTGAAGTGTGTGACTCTCTCTACAGTAAAATATTTCACCGACACAACTTTTGACCAACGCATCAAGTATTCGGTGGTGGTAATAATGTATCATGCGCTAGTCTTGTGCGCAAGGGGACCGATGGGTCCCATGAAATCAATATCCCATTTTTCAAACAGCTCTAGCACTATGATTGGGAAAAGAGGTATTTCATATCTTCTGCAAGGATTCTTGATCCTTTGGCAGACATCACAACACCTACAATATCCCTTAGTATCTTCAAATATTCATCATTGGCCACAATAACCTTGTTTGTAGAAATTTTTGTGCAGTTCTCAAATTCAAATTCATGGAAAAGAAAAATACATCGACAGATTCTCCCCCCTCCCCCCTCCCCAACACTGGCTTATTGACCAAGTATTTCAGTGTTGAATGGTGGTTAGTAGAAAAAATTGAAGGGAGTTTCAAGTAAGTAACGCAAATTTTTTTAAGGGAATATACCATAGCCAGTCCTTCAAGCTCCATTGTTGTGTAATTCTTCTCAGAATCTAATAATTTTCTGCTAGCAAAATAGTTGGGCGATGAATGTTACTTTATCCACACTGCACAAGAACTATTCCAAGTTCAATGGATTATGCGTCCACATGTATGTGAAATATCTTGGTCCAATTTAGAAATACCAGGATCAACACAGTCACCAATTCTTCCTTCAACGTGTCCAATGCCTTTGGGAATTCTTGTGTCCAAATATACTTTGTATCTTTGCACAATAGATTCTCTAACAACACAACAACCTTTGCATAACTCTGTATGAATCATATATAATAACCTATGTGTCCTAAATTGGCACACAACTCTTTGATGGATGTGGAATCCAACATATCCACTATCACAACAATCTTTTCTTAATCTACCGACAAACCTTCCTTCCATACAACATGTCCCAACAACCTGTCGAATGATGTATAAAATATGCACTTTTTCAAGTTCAATGAAATCTACAATTGTTGGCATCTATCCAAAATCAATCGTAGTTCTTGCATATGCTCCTTTAGTAGGATGAACACTCTCCAATCATCTAAGTACGCCTCTAAAAACTTATGGATGAAATCCTTAAAATTTTGACCACAATTCTAAAAAACACCACAGGTGCATTCTTTAGGACAAATGGCATTATCGTGTAAGAAAATGAGCCCCATTCTGTCACAATCATTATCTTGGCTTGGTCTTCTTCCATGATTCACACTTGGTGATATCCTGAGAAGCCATATGTGAATGAGTAAGTCTCGCGCCCACCCACGTTTTCCAACAATTCATCTATAAATGGTGTTGGGAATGGATCATGTATGCAAATTGCATTTAAGATGCACATATCTACACAAATTATTGGGTCACTCATCTTCTTTGGTTGCACCACCATTAGGCTAATCCAATCTGACTCCTCCACTAGGACAATGATCTCTACCTTTAGCATTTGATCCAATTATTTGTGTACTTTCTCTTTGTACTTCAAGTTCAGTCGATAGAGTCTCCTCTTTACTGTCTTAACTTATGGATTTAACTGAATCTTCATTTCACTTAGGAATCATGCAATTCCCTTCATCTATGAGAAGCTCCTTGGAAAGAGATCTTCATACTCTTTCAACAATTCTACCACTTGCGTTATTATTTTCTGGTCCTAGTAATCACCAATTATGGTCATATTCAACACTTCTTCCATGCCTATATTATGTTTTTGTGTTTTTAATGGGTTCCCATAGTCCGGTGCAGTTCTACTATACATCTTTCCTTGAACAACACTCTCTCCCTCGGTAATGTTGATTTGTACCTCCCCAGGGTCTTCTTCCTACACATCATCATTGTTGACCTTCCAACAATAGATGGGTTGTTTTAGTTTCTCCATCAGCTTATGATACGCACAAGAAATTTTTTATGTGGTGTCTTTGGGCTGCCAATGGAAGATAAAATCTTTGATTATTAATAGTTCCTCCCTTTGCATCGGGCGATGTGAACTTAAACATTATGCATAATTGTGTGCTTACTCTCTCCCAGTCTCATGTTTGTCTTTTTGTTTCTTCTTGGATGTGCCATCTTATAGGTACTGTTATCCACGCTTTTTAGGGATAACTAGGAGATCATCTCTCAAGGCCCACAGGTCCTAGACATGGAGTACTGAGAGAAGGATTGACCTAAGCATGGTCCTGGAGGGCCCATCCTTTTCTTCTTCCATCAGCTTTGTCTAGTCAGCAACAACAACATCCATCACCATCATCTTGATCCTATATCAGAGAAGGTTCTTGCTACGTGAGGTAATTGGTCCAGGTATCATGGTATGTGTCACTTTTAATCATTAAAACCTTTAAATATATGCATATGATTCCTTTTATCTCTAACAACTGCTTGGATCTTACATTTTCCCACTTGACCATGCTTGGGGAAATTGACAGGGTTCCCTAGCAAGCCTGTGCCCATAGGTTTTGGTTTTCCACTGGGGGAATTTCTGAAAGTCCATCATTTTCTCCCATCATAGCACCATTGTTTCATCTTATCTCTTGCTCATTTATCCCATTCCCCTTGTCTGGGCATTGGGTTGACCTATTTGCAGGGTTGCATCTTATCTCGTGGGAAGAAGGGGCTAAAGGCCCAGAAGGTAAAAGAAGCTGGTAAAAGTGATCTAGGTGGATATCGGTGGCCACCCACCTTTTCCATCTAGCTCAAAACAACTTTCTGGCAATTTTGACAATTTACTATTTTTAGCAGGTTTTAACTTCCAGGGCCATTTTGAGGGTCAAAATGAAGGTTTTTCGAGATAGAGGTTCTCAATGATATCTTAAGGCATCATTGAGCCCCCAAAATGAATCTCCTCGATGACACCTTTCCAATGAGCTATCATATGCCTAAAACAGAGATCGTATGCAAACGTTACGACCCTAGGAAGTTGATGTACTAACTTACCCAAACGAGGCCCACATGACTTTTGGCGCTTCATCTCCTAGGGTTAGGTTTTTGGATGTCTAGGACTTTTGACATTCTCGTTTATTGTAAAAAGGCCTTCAGAGCCTCATTGTAATCATCTTCTTGCGAATGCAAGTAGCCATCACATCTCTTCTCAGAGATAAGCTGCCACCATTCTAGCGAGTCTTTCACTCTGTATTTTTACAGTCTCTATACATTTCTTTCATTAATATAAATCATGTATTACTGTATATATGTGTTTATGGTTGTATCTCTGATACATTTCTATTATATTATTGAATATTTGCGATATCTCTATGCATTTCTTTATTATATCTTTGATCTCATTTTGTGCCGAAAATAATCTGGATCAGTGGTATCAGAGCAGGCTTCTCTTGATCATTTTTTTCAGTGCATGTCCCCGACGAGGTCCGATTATAGCAAGTTGGGTCTCGAGCTTGTCTCTCTTGAATACAATCGCTCTCGCACATCCAAGAAACCCTCAATGGTGGAAGAAAATAAAAATGACGGAGCAAACGATCCTATCAATCTGTTGCTTGAGCAAGCTCTCACGCGACAAAGGGACGAAATGATGGAGAATTTTTTCCACATCCTTCAACACCTACCCATAGCATCAGGCGCATCTTCATCAAGTAACCACTTTGGAGGCACCTCGCCTTTCAAGGTACAAGTTAACCTTGATATTCCTGTATTTGAAGGACATATAGATGCAGAAGCCCTAGAAAAATGGTTAACTCTGCTAGAAGGTTATTTATTTTTCTGACAAAGAAAAGATCACCTTCACACTCAAAGCTCTCCCTCATGTCAAACATTGGTGGGAAACTTACTGGGAGCAAATTTCCACAGAGGAGTCTGGAATATATGGGGCCGCTCCCACTTGGGATATTTTTGTGGATGTGGGCAACTATCAGGACCAATACATGAGATGGACCACACTGCAACAAGAGAGGGGCCAAGCAGTTTTGGAGTTCACCAATACCTTCCATACCTTGTGCACCAAGCTGGGTATCAAAGAATTTGAGCGACATTTTGTTCTGAAATACCGTGGGGCTCTACACAGATACATCCAGACTGAAATGGATTTTCTAGACATCTCATCACTCGGTGCTTCTTATCGATATGCTATTAAATTTGAGCAGAAATTTAAGCACCAGAACAAATGAGAGTTTAGGTCTGCAAATCCACAACAACCAAAGTATGACAAAGACAACCCTAACAAACAGTTTCCCGAAAACCAGTCCAAGAAACATGAAAATAAGGGTCACAGGAAGACAAAGAAGGACACCAAAAAATGGTGCGAGTTCCACAAAAGCCCCTGGCACAACACCGATGAATGTCACTCAAAACAGTCATTAGTGGCCTAGATCAAAGACAAAGCACCGAACCCTGATTCAGAATATGATTATGAAAATAATGGTAAAGGACAGATCATTGACGTAGATCCCACTGCTATTGTCGCCACTACAGCAATTCAACCAGAAGAACCAACTGATCCTAAATAGGGGGAGCGCCTTTTTCATTCACATATGTGGGTGAAGGGGACCCCGCTGCATTTTATTGTTGATAGAAGAAGCCAGAAGAACCTCATCTCAACAGAGGTCATCAAATAGTTGGGATTGTTGACAACACCACACCTGCAGCCATACAACATTGGGTGGCTTCGCCAAGGACGAGATCTCCGTGTCAGCCAACAGTGTCGATTATCATACGGCATCCAACCCTTCAAGGATGAGGTATTATGTGATGTTGCCCCACTGGATGTCTTTGATGTGCTCTTGGGCCAACCATATATGTGGAGACGCCATGCTGTTTATGAGTCTCGATCCTGTAGTGTCATTGTTACTTTGGGGGGTCATCTCTATAGAATACCTGAGGTAGTTTTGACTACTGTTCCACCTAAAAAGTGTTGCAAGGTAGTATCTCATACTACAAAATTCAGCTTCTTCACAATCTGTTCAAAAGGAGAACAAAAGGACACTGCAACCACTACAGCCTTGCCCCAAGCACCTTCTATCCACCAGAAGGAGGTCGAAAAGGTTGCAAAAAAGTACAAATATTCCTTCTGCACATCGTCCTCTCATGTATCTCAACTTTTTGAATAGCCTCAACCTTAACAGGTTCATGACAGACTTCCACAAACTGAGCAGTGCGATGTCTCCAACAAGATAAACAACTCACCAAGATGCAGATTCAACAAACGCTTTTCCTTCTCCCCCGGGAACTCAACGCAATGGAGACCATTGCTTCCTTTGGAGGGAGGATTGATCTAGGTGGATATCGTTGGGCACCCACCTTTTCCAATTGGCTCAAAACAACTTTCTGGCAATTTTGGCAATTTACTATTTTTAGCAGGTTTTAACTTCCGGGGCCATTTTGAGGGTCGAAATGAAGGTTTTTCGAGACCAAGGTTCTCAATGATAGCCGTAAGAATTTTAGTTCCCAAAATAAATCTCCTCGATGATACCTTTCCAATGAGCTATCATACGCCTAAAACAAAGATCGTATGCAAAAGTTATGACCCCGAAAAGTTGATGTACTAACTTACCCAAATGGGGCCCACATGACTTTTGGCGCTTCATCTCCTAGGGTTAGGTTTTTGGATGTCTAGGACTTTTGGCATTCCCATTTATTGTAAAAAGGCCTTCAGAGCCTCATTGTAATCATCTTCTTGTGAATGCGAGTAGCCGTCACATCTCTTCTCAGAGATAAGTTGCCACCATTCTAGCGAGTCTTTCACGCTGTATTTTTACAGTCTCTGTACATTTATTTCATTAATAGAAATCATGTATTACTATATATATGTGTTTATGGTTGCATCTCTAATATATTTTTGTTATATTATTGAATATTTGCGATATCTCTATGCATTTCTTTATTATATCTCCAATCTCATTTCGTGTCGAAAATAATCCGGATCAAAAAGACAAAAGCCTAGAAATAAAACCTTGAGATGCTTCGCCCAGGGATCCCCGAGAAGGCAGTAAAATCCTCTCAGCAAGAAACAAGAGGGACCTAGAAAATAACAAAACAAGACCTAGTCAGAGGATAGGGGGTCTCATCACGAGCCAACCTATTAGGTCCATGGGTACCTAACAATATGACATTGCCACCATCTGGTTACCACGCCAGGGCAATGACCTTTGGTTGCATGGCCGAGGGGAAGGGGGTCTCATCACGAGCCAACCTTCTAATCTCTGTGAAAGTACTCGTGGGTAACGCTGTCAACTCTGGTGACCATGCCAAGGTAGTGTCCCTTGGTTAGTTCTTGAATGAAAAGAAAAAGAAGAATAAAATCAAATAAAAGAATAAAGCAAGAAAAAGAATAAAGGCAAGAATGGGCTTGGAAAAAATGCATCAATGACAGGTACAACTCGCCTTCTACAAAGGCACCCACAAGTAACACTTATGCACCCTTGGCCCTCATTGCACCTCATGTTTGGACATCCCCTAGCTACATCACCTCACTTACATGGCTTGGATGAGATCTTCTTGGAAACTTTCCTTTTCTTGTGGACACTAGCCCAATATGATGTCTTGTCTTTTTCTCCAATCTTGTATTGCAGGTTTTTGTAATGTATTTGAGCTATCGATTGATGTATTAGTGGTTTTTATGCATATGTTTAATAATATTGATGATGAGATGTGATTGACATTTCTATGATTCCTGTGAATGATGAGCCCATGGAGGGCGTAGCTTTTGATGTGCAAGACCATGCCCGACGGACAGGTACCATTTGGACCGGTACACATGGGGAGATGACCAGTTCAAACCTCCATGGGGATGGAGAGCCCACCAGATGGATGTTGAGACCCCATCAGGGGGGAAGAGATAGGACAGAGCTTGATCAGGGGTTTTTCACCTGAGAAGAAGAGGACCTTCCACCAGAGACACTCCGAAACGACTAGACCTAAGGGGAATGACCCCTTTTTAGTGGAATGCTAGACTTGGAAGGCTTAGAACGTCCCCATCTTCACCATGCCATAATCCAACTTCATGGACACCTTTGGAGGTAGACTGGGCAACAGTGGCACGTGTGGCATGTTGGAGAGGCCCCTGGGGGGCTAACGTTTTGCTCCTGGATGTCTCATTTTCCCTAGAAAGGGCTAGTGCCTCCCATGAAGGGGATTTTACTCTCTTTGCAGCTCAATTAGGGTTTTAATTTGACAATTTAATGTAAAAATAGTATGATTTTGACATCATGGCCTTGTCAGCCTTTTTATGACCTAAAAGGTAAAATCAGGTCATTGATACACTATATATTGAGGGTTTTGACTCTCATTTTATCATCATCTTTCACTCACCACTTGGTGAGGTCTGAAATTTGTGCCCTATTTGGGTTATTGGCTTATTTGAGGAAGGCACACATGTTGAAGGAAGAGATTTTTGGCATTCTATGGTGTTTTTCTTGAAGGAAGGTGTTACAACTAGGGTTTGCATGATTATTTCTTGATGAATTGTAAGTATTTTTTTGCAAAACTTCTTGATTGAATGGTTGTAGTATTATTTCTTACATGTATTTATAATTTTCTGAATAAAAACCCTAGGTGACAAGCACACAAGTAGGTCCTTGTCTCATGTCCCCTGATAAAAAAACTTTTAGCCATTGAAGAATAAAAAGAGAGCCTAGCCATAGCATAACTACACTCCTTTTTCTTCTTCCCTTCAGCTAGCCGTACCTGTTGTAGTATTATTTCTTACATGTATTTATAATTTTCTGAATAAAAACCCTAGGTGACAAGCACACAAGTAGGTCCTTGTCTCATGTCCCCTGATAAAAAAACTTTTAGCCATTGAAGAAGAAAAAGAGAGCCTAGCCATAGCTACACTCCTTTTTCTTCTTCCCTTCAGCTAGCCGTACCTTTTTTACTTCAAGAGGAAGAGGACGTCCTAGGCCTAGGTTATCTACACCTAGGGCCGTTTTCTTTTAGGGTTTGATGAAAGAGCCTTGCCTTAGTAACACTCTCCCTCTTTAAACCCTCTTGTCTTGACTTTGTGTTTCATTTGAGCTAGTTGTTTGCTGGGAAGGAGGAGAGAGCACAAGGCCTTGCTTTAGCAACACTGGAGTGAGCCTCTCTCCCCTAGGGTTACTATTTTGGAGCCCTGCTTTAGCAACACTTCAAAACTTATCCCTCTAGTCCTTTATGTCTCATCCCCTTCAACTCTTGCATCCTTCATAATTGACTCCATTTAACCCTAAGGCTCTGATCTCAAGCCTCAAACGTTGAAGTAGAATTGGATCCAAACACTCTCAAACCTTTTTGAATTGAAACCCTAACTACACTAACCCTAGCCTAGACTAACTTACTAACACTAAGTTGTTGACATCATCATTGAATATTTCATCTCTATTGCAGCAACGTTTTATCTTTTGAGTAATTGAATGGTAGTTGAAGGCATTAATTGAGTTAAGAAGTTATTTGTTACATTGAATGCTATATCATTCAAGTATTTATTGATGAAGTGACATTACTTCCATTGTTATTTTTGTAAACATTGACTTACATTTACCTTTAAATTGCCTAATTGAATATCAGATAGTCTTTAATATATATGAAGTACTAATCAAAGATTGCACGTATCAGTTTCCTTGTTGTATTGTCTCAAGCAGGTGATTTTCTTTTCTTTGGTTATACTTTATTATTGGTTGTTTAGCCGAGACTATCTAATTGGTGGTGATCTGTGAAAGGGGGAACTTGTCCTTGTCCTATTATCCTTTGCCCTTTCGAAACCGTAGGTCACCGGGGACGTCTCCCCTGGGCTTAGCCTCCCTAAAGAGAAAGAACCTATGCATCGAGGTGACATTGGGTGGGATAGGTTCCTGTTATGCCAGTTTGGCCTTCTACCTTATAGCCTTTACTCCTAGCTACAAATTGTGCGATAACGTTTTGGCGTCGTTGCCGGGGAACACTGAGTCAATTCTCCTCAAGACGACACTTTTCGGTAAGCCTTTACTCAGAAGCCTTATCTTGCAAGCTTACCTGGGGCCTCCACTAGGGTGTTTTCCCTTTTCTTTGATGATTTCAAGCAAATCATCTGGAGACTCCACAAATAGCTAATGACAACCCATAGTGGGCATCAATATATACTTTCATCTACTACTATGACCTCCACAAATCCTGTCACCCCTGTAAGTTCTCCCAAATGGTCTCATAAAGAAATCTTTGGTCCTTTAATCTTACCTAACACCCAAGGGGGGTTACATGATATACCCAAGAAGGTCGAGTCTTGGATACCTAAGTTTTCAGGGGAAGATGGATCTTATGGAAACTCTCATTGGACCGACTTCTGTGATGCATTCAAGTTTCACGAATCCGGACAAGAACACCCCGATGTATTTTTAAGGCTCTTTGTGAGCTCACTCACCGGAAGTGCCAGAAGATGGATTAACATACTCCCGAAAGGAAGCATCAAAACCCTTGAAGATATTGAACAAGCCTTCAAGAAAGATTGGTTTGAAAAAGAAAGCATGGATTCCCTTTACTCTCAATACATTGATATTTGCAAAGCCTCTGGCGAGGGCATTAGGGATTTCAATGATAGGTTCAACCTTCTCCTCAAGAAGATTGGGCCTAGTTTCTCAGAAGAAGTTGTCCTCCAACACTACTTGAACTCGTTGGAAGGAGTTTTACAGTTTGCTCTCAAAGATAGGTCACCCTCGACTCTAGAAGAAGGAAAATATTTTACTTGCCAGATTGAGAAGAACCTTGAATTCGAAGACTACATCCATCAAGTCAATCTCTCATACAATAATAACCCTTGGGAATCTAGTGACGAGGATATCATCGAAGATGAACCCAAGTTACCAGAGATTCTTGTGGTAAAATTCATGCCTCCCAAAAGGAAATGGAACACATCTTTCTCAAACATCAATAATGTCTTAAACGTCTCAAGACAACATGAACCAGTCGAGGATTTGGGCATGGCCCCTCATAAAAAACCTAACTTTGAAGATTCCTTGTTTGTCTTGAACACACCAATATTAGAAAATCAAGATATGAGTGAACCTGGATTCAAGTATTTTGACCACACCAATAGGGATCGAGAAACCAGGTCTAAAGACCCCCGAGTGCATAATGGAACCAACTTAGACACTAGTATGTCCTGTATCTTGCAAAGGGTTAAAAGAATTGGCGAAATTGTTCATTTTTTGACAAAGCAAGACCCAGATGACCAATTATGTTTTGAGGGGACTCCCATATTATTACAAACCGGTCAGTTTGAGCAATATGAGCAAACACCCTCTTTATCATTAATAGATGATCTTGGACCTAGTGATTACAAATCGATTGGTCCATACTTATTTCAAGATTGCCCCACTTTTCCCTTGATAGGAGAAGACACAGATTGGGGTGATTTTCCCGACAATGCCTCTAATAGCTCTGAAGATTCAGACAAAGATGGCTATCCAGTACAGAGAGTAAGTAATATTGTTGAGTGGAATGAAGATGTTTTCAAAGACATAGAAGTTCCAAGCACCGTCATTGTGGATCAAAACCCTTGGTGTTTTCAATGCAGTGAAGCACATTGGGAACATGAGTGTCCTTACAGTAATGGTGGCCATCAACAAGTAAACAATATAGACCACTTCATAGCAAGCCCTCAAATAAATATCACCGCTAAAGAGAATCAAGAGGCCATAAAAGAAGCAGCTAGGTCAGCTAGAATGGCGGTAATAAACAAACTAGACCAGGAATCAAAAGAAAAGATAAAGAAACAAGGGTTCTAGGTGTATGGAAGAAAGAAGTTGAACCAACCTGCTGCTGACCAAACAAAAACCCACCTGTGGATGTAATCTTTCCTAAAGCATCCAAGACTGAAAGGGTTAACCTGAACTTTGACCTTGAAGGGGCATTATCCAATATGTTTGTAACCATCCCTTTGAGAGAAGTCATCAAGGTACCATCTATCAAAGAGAGATTTAACAACTTTTTCCAAGGATCAGATGGACCATTGAAAGCTGGAACTATTGGTCGTATCTAGAATGTACCTGTGACTAAAACTTATGTGCAAGAGCCCAGTGATTCCATCAAAGATGAAAAAGCACATGACAAAACCAGACAAACTCCTCATAAATATTCTCCAGAAGATACGCCTTTTGCAAAGGAGGAAAATTCTAATAAGATTAAATGGATCAAGAAAGAGGAATACCAACAACTCCTGGACGAGTTCAAAGGTCAGTAATCAGAGACTGTGAAAATACTAAAGAAGGTGGAAGATGATGTATGGATCCGTCCTTCGCAGCAGGAAATCTTTATAGCAGAATCCCACCCACCTCCCTCTACACAATACACCAGGGTTTTTCAAGGAACAACCAATTTCAAAGTCAGAGAGTACAAGGAGGGGGCCGTGGTATGGATGTGGGATGCCAATAAAGGGAAGCCTACTAATATCAAAGGAAACAATCATTTTTGGCTTGGCCCTTTTAAGGTCGGAAGAAAGTCAGTTAATGACTCTTATTACCTGTCTACACTAGAGGGACGAAGGCGCATAATGCTCGTCAGCAGACACCTCCTCAAACCCCACCAGGATGGGGTAACTTGAATTCACAGGTAAGTACAAGTACGTAGGCATTTTGTATTCATGTATTATACCATTTGCATTTCATGTTAGTTTTCTTTCACATTTTCATTATTGATTGTTTTCTTTCAGTCTATATATATATCCATATGTATGATGGGGTGGCATTACCGACCCAAATTTTTTACTGATACTTCTATTGAGATTGAGAAGGTCTGCAGGTTATGCCAGATATGTTGAGGTTCTCATGCACTCTATCGTGAGCACATGTCCTTGAGTTGGAGCTAGATGTTATCCCCGCTTTTTAGGGATAACTAGGAGATCATGTCTCGAGGCTCACAGGTCCTAGACATGGAGTACCGAGAGCATGATTGACCTGAGCATGGCCCTAGAGGGCCCACCCTTTTCTTCTTCCATCATCTTTGTCTCGTCAGTAGCAACAACATCCATCACCATTGGCTTGATCCTGTATCAGAGAAGGTTCTTTCTTTGTGAGGTAATTGGTCCAAGTATCATGGTATGTGTCACTTTTGATAATTAAAACCTTTAATTATATGCATATGATTCCTTTTATCTCTAACAACTACTTGGATCATACATTTTCCCACTTGACCATGCTTGGGGAAATTGACAGGGAGCCCTAGCAAGCCTGTGCCCATAGGTTTTGGTTTTCCACTAGGGGAATTTCTGAAAAGCCATCGTCCACTCCCATCATAGCACCACTGTTTCATCTTATCTCCCGCTCATTTATCCCATTCCCCTTGTCTGGGCATTGGGTTGACCTATTTGCAGGGTTGCACCTTATCTCATGGGAAGAAGGGGCTAAAGGCCCAGAAGGTAAAAACAACTGGTAAAAGACAAAAGCCTAGAAATAAAACCTCGAGATGCTTCGCCCAGGGATCCCTGAGAAGGCAGTAAAAAGCCTCTCAGCAAGAAACAAGAGGGACCCGAAAAATAACAAACATGACCTAGTCAGAGGATAGGGGGTCTCATCACGAGCCAACCTATTAGGTCCATGGGTACCTAACAGTATGACATTGTCACCATCTGGTTACCACGCCAGGGCAGTGACCTTTGGTTGCATGGCCAAGGGGAAGGGGTTCTCATCACGAGCCAACCTTCTCATCTCTGTGAAAGTACTCGTGGGTAACGTTGTCAGCTCTAGTCACCATGCCAAGGTAGTGCCCCCTGGTTAGTTCTTGACTAAAAAGAAAAAGAAGAAGAAAATAAAATAAAAGAATAAAGCAAGAAAAAGAATAAAGACAAGAATGGGCTTGGAAAAAATGCATCCATGACAAGTACAACTTGCCTTCTACAAAGGCACCCACAGGTAACACTTATGCACCCTTGGCCCTCACTGCACCTCATGTTTGGACATCCCCTATCCGCATCACCTCACTTACATGGCTTGGATGAGATCTTCCTGGAAACTTTCCTTTTCTTGTGGACACTAGCCCAATAGGATGTCTTGTCTTTTTTTCCAATCTTGTATTGCACGTTTTTGTAATGTCTTTGAGCTATTGACTGATGTATTAGGGGTTTTTATGGATATGTTTAATAATATTGATGATGAGATGTGATTGACATTGCTATGATCCCTGTGACTGATGAGCCCATGGAGGGCATAACTTTTGATGTGCAGGACCATGCCTGACGGACATGTACCATTTGGACCGGTACACATGGGGAGATGACCAGTTCGGACCTCCATGGGGCTAGAGAGCCCACTAGATGGATGTTGAGAACCCATCAGGGGGGCATAGATAGGACATAGCTTGATCAGGGGTTTTTCACCTAAGAGGAAGAGGACGTTCCACTAGAGACACTCTGACATGACTAGACCTAGGGGGAATGACCCCTTTTCAGTGGAACGCTAGACTTGGAAGGATTAGGACATCCCCATCTTCACCATGGCGTCATCCAACTTCATGGACACTTTTGGCAGTAGACTGGGCAGTAGTGTCACGTGTGGCATGTTAGAGAGGCCCCTGGGGGGCTAACGTTTTGCTCCTGGATGTATCATTTTACCTAGAAAGGGATAGCGCCTCCCATGAAGGGGATTTTACTCTCTTTGCATCTCAATTAGGGTTTTAATTTGACAATTTAATGTAAAAAAAATATGATTTTGACATCATGGCCTTGTCGGCCTTTTTATGACCTAAAAGGTAAAATTAGGTCATTGATACACTATATATTGAGGGTTTTGACTCTCATTTTATCATCATATTTCACTCAACACTTGGTGAGGTCTAAAATTTGCGCCCTATTTGGGTTATTGGCTTATTTGAGGAAGGCGCACATGTTGAAGGAAGATATTTTTGGCATTCTATGGTGTTTTTCTTGAAGGAAGGTGTTACAACTAGGGTTTGCATGATTATTTCTTGATGAATTGTAAGTATTTTTTTGCAAAACTTCTTGATTGAATGGTTGTAGTCTTATTTGTTACATGTATTTATAATTTTCTGAATAAAAACCCTAGGTGACAAGCACACAAGTAGGTCCTTGCCTAGTGTCCCCTAATAGAAAAACTTTTAGCCATTGAAGAATAAAAAGAGAGCCTAGCCATAGCTACACTCCTTTTTCTTCTTCCCTTTAGCTATCCGTACCTTTTTGACTTCAAGAGGAAGAGGACATCCCAGGCCTAGGTTATCTACGCCTAGGGCTGTTTTCTTTTAGGGTTTGATGAAAGAGCCTTGCCTTAGCAACACTCTCCCTCTTTAAACCCTCTTGTCTTGAATTTGTGTTTCATTTGAGCTAGTTGTTTGTCTGGAAGGAGGAGAGAGCACGAGGCCTTGCTTTAGCAACACCAGAGTGAGCCTCTCTCCCCTAGGGTTACGATTTTGAAGCCCTGCTTTAGCAACACTTCAAAACTTATCCCTCTAGTCCTTTAAGTCTCATCCCCTTCAACTCTTGCGTCCTTCATAATTGACTCCATTTAACCCTAAGGCACCGATCTCAAGCCTCAAACATTGAAGTAGAATTGGATCCAAACACTCTCAAACCTTTTTGAATTGAAACCCTAACTACACTAACCCTAGCCTAGACTAACCTACTAACCCTAAGTTGTTGATGTCATCATTGAATATTTCATCTTTATTGCAACAATGTTTTATCTTTTGAGTAATTGAATGGTAGTTGAAGGCATTAATTGAGTTAAGAAGTTATTTTTTACATTGAATGCTGTATCATTCAAGTATTTATTGATGAAGTGACATTACTGCCATTGCTATTTTTGTAAACATTGACTTCGTCAACATTTACCTTTAAATTGCTTAATTGAATATCAGATAGTCTTTAATATATATGAAGTACTAATCAAAGATTGCACGTATCAATTTCCTTGTTGTAATTTTTCAAGCAGGTGATTTTCTTTTCTTTGGTTATACTTTATTATTGGCTGTTTAGCCGGGACTATCTGATTGGTGGTGATGTGTGAAAGGGGGAACTTGTCCTTGTCCTATTATCCTTTGCCCTTTCAAAACCCCAGGTCACTGGGGATGTCTCCCCTGAGCTTAGCCTCCCTAAAGAGAAAGAACCTACCCATCGAGGTGACATTGGGTGAGATAGGTTCCTGTTATGCCAGTTTGTCCTTCTACCTTATAGACTTTACTCCTAGCTACAAACTATGCGATAACAAGTACCATATCCATGATATGGAAAAACCTATGAACCCATTGTGCGCTAGGAATATTCTTGGTTTTTTATTGCTTTTCACAAAGACAAATGTTCTCTTGGGGGTCTTTAGTACCCTTGTATCGGTTCATCACAAAGTTAGTCATAGGCTAGAACCTGACTTTGATATACTCTACCATCCGCATCCATTCCTGTAGATATGTGCGGTGCATCGCCCACAAGCGTTCATGTGTTCCTTTTACTACTGCATCCATGGCCTTTATCCTTTGGGTATCAGTAACCAACTCTATCATTTATTCGATACATTTGTCTATTGGGCTTGTACCTTCAAACCTCGACAGGTCACACAACTCTGATCCAATCTAAGCACCACTTTGGTGATTCATGTGCATCTATATTTGATATCTCATACAACTTATTCTATCATATTTCCATATCATCCTTTGAACCCATGTCATAGGAGAAAACACATATCCATCTTAGTTCCCCAATGTTTATTAGATCCACATCACCGTCCTTGCACCCTGTAATGTTGTATATGTTTTCTATGATGGATCTCTTTGCATATTCATTCATGGGCTCATCATACATGTCACCCTCGTTTGGATCTAACAACACAATAACGTGTAAGGTGTCTGTATTGTTAAAATAATGTAACTGCAAAGTGTATTCTTTTTATTATTTGATATATTATTCATTGGATCAATCCCCATTGTGGATTGATCATGTCGACTATTTTATAAGGACCAAATCCCCTTTTGTGGATTGGTCATAATGTAATTGTATAAGGCAAAAGAAGAATTCAGCCCCAGAATATATGAAGAGCCCCCAAAATATAATAAAAGTGGTTATAACCACCCAGTTGTAGAAGTCGGCCCTGCCAGTGAAGAGACACTTCACACATGCCAGATTTGTATAAATAAGGAGGCTAGCGCCTCACTTAGACACACACCTCACTTACTCATTGAGAGACAAATTTTGGAATTGCAGTTAGAGAAGAAGGAGAGAGATTGGCACATCTTTTGGGAGAGGATCTTCTGCTTTAGTTTAAGTTATCTCTTGGCATTGTATTGGCTATCTATAATAAGGAAGTTTTGTTGTGTTTTCTTCCCCTAGAGGGTTTCCCAAGATAAATGTTGTGTCTGTTGTGATTGTGTATTTCTCAGTGATCTTGTCTTATGTTGTTGTTATCTATTGAAATGCAAAGAACTATAATAATGGCTTAAACATTAACATGGTATCAGAGCCAAGTTGAAGAGAGCATCTTTCACAAGAGTGAAAAACGTCACTATTGTCATACATGCAAATTAGGGCTTTTTGTTGGTGAGGTATTTCAGCCCTAAAACCATCTAGAAAAGTGTGCCCTCCCCCAAGGATTACTTTGGCACTCTCAGTACACCTTTTCAGTGGCTAGATCTCCCATAAAGTGAAACCCTGGTTTCACAAAGTACCAGAAGTACTAGAAAACCAGTGTACCAAAAGTACCAGAAGTACTGGAGTACCAAAGGTACCAAAAAACCAGAAGCACGAGTCCATAAATCCGTAGATCAAGTTTGGAGGAGAAAAAGTTGGATTTTCTCAGATCCAAACACACCAGGTTACTCGCCTCAGGCAAGCGCACCTCTTGGTAAGTTTAGAATTTGATTTTGAGCATTTTCATTTTTCAGTCATTTTCCTAGCTCCAGGTAAAAGATGTCTGCAAGCACTAAGCTTGTTGACAAGCTGGAAGGTGTGGAAAACTTCCGTGCATGGAAGTATAGGATTGGACTCGTTGTTGAAGAGAATGACCTAGCAAAATTCGTCAAAGGAGAAATTTTGGAACCCGACGATGCTGCAGAAAAAGCCAAGCATCAAAAGGACACAATCAAGGCCAAAAGAATCATTGCATATTCAATCAAAGACGAGCTGATTCCTTATGTGTCATCTAATAAGACTCCGAAATAAATTTTTGATGCCTTGACCAAACTGTATGAAGGAAAGAACATAAACCAGAAGATGAATCTAAGAACTCAACTAAAGAATACAAGGATGCAGAAAGGAGAAACAATTCAGGAATACTTCTCCAAAGTCTCAGAATTCAAAGAACAATTAGAAGTGATTGGAGATACCATAGACGAAGATGAAGTCATAATGACGACCCTAAATGGTCTCACAAGACCTTGGGATGCATTCATCCAAACGATATGCGCCAGAACGGAGGAACTGAAGTTTGATAGTCTATGGGAAGAATGCATCCAAGAAGAAACAAGAGTAGCTAACCATGAAGTGCTACTGGAAAGAGATGATGATCAAGCCCTAGCTACTCACACCAAAAGAGGAAGGAAGAAACCCTACTTCCAAAAGGAGACTCATAAAGATCCTCAACCTCCAAACAAACTCAATAATAAAGAATCTCATCCAAGGAGATTTCAGAAAAAAGGACAACGAAGGGAAAGAGATTACTCATCTGTACAATGCTATCATTGTGACAAGATGGGACACATTACAAAATTATGTCCAGATAGACGAGAAGAATATAAGAGAAAACATAAGAGGCACCATGTCCATGTAGTCGAAGATGAAGAGCCACCCGCAAAGATGATAAGAGAGCAGATCAAAGACCATGTCTTAATCTCGGCCCTCTAAGGATCTATAACACCTGGAGAGGACACTTGGCTCATTGATAGTGGTGCATCCAAGCACATGACGGGACAAAGAAACATTCTCTCTTGTATCTCAGAAAATAATTTTTCTCAGAAAGTGACACTTGGAGATGATTACCAATATCCCATCAAGGGAGTGGGAGAATCAAACCACAAACTGAATTCAGGGAATTCACTAAAAATGAAGGATGTACTATATGTACCAGGTTTGACAAAGAACCTACTCTCCATTTCAGCTTTAGAAAAGAAAGGCTTCAGAGTTTCCTTTATAGATGGAGAAGTTCTTATGTGGGATAAAGGAGAAACCTTAAATGAAACAATCATCATTGGAAGTGAAGAAAATGGCTTGTATAAACTAAAGGGTCACTTAGAGGCTTCCATGACCCATGCCATTGAAAACTCACGTGAAATTTGGCATAGAAGATTAGCTCACATCAACTACAAGGCGCTACCATACATATGCAAAGCGGTCATAGGTTTACCAGAACTCAAGGGTGACCTTGAAGGCGTATTCAATGGATGTGCACAAGGAAAAAACATCAAGAACCCTTTTTCGAAGAGAGACAACAAAGCATAAGGAGTCCTAGAGCTCATTCATTTAGATGCATGTGGCCCAATGCTATCATCCTCCATTAGTGGATATGTATATTATGTATCATTTATTGATGATTATTCTCGTAAGACCTGGATATATTTTTTGAAATCTAAAGATGAAGTGTTCAACAAGTTCAAGGAATTCAAAGCCTTGATAGAGAATATTTCTAAAAGAAATATTAAGATACTCAGGTCAGATAATGGAGGAGAATATACCTCAAAAGAGTTTGTGAACTTTTGCAAAGATGTTGGGATCAAGAGGGAACTCACTACTCCCTATAATCCCCAACAAAACGGTGTAGTTGAACGAAAGAACATAACGATAATGGAAGCTGTGAAGACTATGATCCATGATCAACAACAATGGAAACTATATATGTGCAGAACCGATTGTCCCATAGTGCA
>ML781558.1:704857-718466 GCA_009831015.1 Picea engelmannii | reverse complement strand
GGACAACTTTAGCCATGGGTTAGTCCACCTAGA
Source organism: Picea engelmannii (assembly GCA_009831015.1). Classification (NCBI taxonomy): domain Eukaryota; kingdom Viridiplantae; phylum Streptophyta; class Pinopsida; order Pinales; family Pinaceae; genus Picea; species Picea engelmannii. The sequence continues at coordinate 718,433 of ML781558.1, read as the reverse complement.
GTGTCAGTCAGTCTATAACAACAATTTTAATTGCTAAAGTCTAAACATGGCATGATGTGCAAATTGTAATAATGAGTTAGATGATGTGAAATGTTGAAATGATGGTTAAAGAGAGACCCCCTAAGCATAACCTTAGCTTCCCAACCCTCTTCAACCTTGTCTAACCCCTTTTCCAACCCCCACACTCAAAAGTTGCGCCCCCTAGGGGGATTGACGTTTTTCACTTTTTAATTAAATTGTGACTTTGGTGTGGCCCCCTCTCCTAATTTTTCACTTCATTTAACCTTATTATCACCCCTAGAGGTGATCCCCCTTACTCCACCTTACCCATGCTTGCATTTGGGTTAGTTTTTTACCAAGGGGAGTGCTCTCCAAGAGAGTTACGCCCTCCTTTTCCTCTCTCCAATGAAAGTTACGTTTTTTATTGTGAGATGACTCTTCACCTTACTTGGGCACGGATCCCATGCCTTTCCCTCATCCTTTGTGTGATCCCAACACCTCACACCTCATCCTCACCTCTCATCTCTTCTCCTCATCCCAAGAGGTGCGCCCTCCAAGAGTGGTGCACCCTCCCTCATTTAGAAACTCCAAAAAATAATTATTAAAAAATTATTTGAACCTTTTCACCTTCCATGGCAGAAATCCCACACTTCCTACAAGCCATTAGATCTATCTAAATAATCTTTCTATTTTTCTACACACTAGATCTATTGTTCAAGCCCTAGCCTAGAGATTTACTCTTTTGCTTGGTGGTGGAAACTTGGCTTAGATCCAAGAGGGGTAGGTTTGCCTCTCCAAGTATAAATAGATCTCTTTTCTCTCTCCCAAACTACTATATCTTGATCTATTGTTATGCTACTTGATTTACAACTCTCTCTCTCTCTCTCATCTCATTCATTCTCATTTCATTCTAGCTCTTACGTTTTGGAGTATTCATCTCCAAGATCTACTTCTTTTGGTAATAAAATTCAAGAAGATTTGGAGGACAACAAGAAGGGTAATGCGTATGCTTGCTTCTCTTATGCATATGGAGGTAACTTTGTTTGGTTTTCTTTCATGCTTCATGCAATATTAGATCTTGGATAAAGTGTTATCTAGGTAGGTTAGATGGTGCGTATGCCCTTTTCTCCTATAAATCTTGATGCATAACCTAAATTGAAGTGTTGTTTATGATTATTGCATTAACATTTTATCTAGTATATGCTTGATATTGAAGGAAGATTGCAGGTTCACTTTCAAGGTCTCATTGGGAAGACCTTCTAGAAGGGAAGGGTCTCTTGAGGCTTCACATACTTCAACCATCTTGATTATTGCTTTGCTCTAATATTTGCTATACATCCATCTCACTTTTCAGCTAGCATACATTGTCTTAGATAGGTCAATAATATCTCAAATCTATATCTTGCTTTGTGGAAAGTCTTTGTCCCAAAAGGGCAAGGTTTTCCTTAACTTTGTTTGATTGTATGTAGCCATCCTAGCAAGAAGACCTTGCTGTTTTAACAGGTACATCAGATCTGATAGGAGGCTATTGGCTGCCCCAAAAGGACACATACAACACTCAACAACCTCTTGGGGGAATTTGGTAGCTATTTCTTACCTCTCTAGTCTTTTTCTAGCTTAAGTAGTTCATTTTCTTCTTTGTTTGCTTGTTTAGTTGGGCTTGAGGTGTAAGAGGGGAAGTGGTACGGCCTCCCCTCTTCTTCAAGCTTGTGGGTAGGCTAAGACGTGCGTAGATCTAGCTTGCATTTCATTTTTGTTGAGTTTTTCTTCTAGCTTGGCCGTGAGGTTTAGAAGGTGTGGGCACCTTCTCAACCCCACGTGGTTAGTGCTTGTTTGCTTGTAGATTTAGCTTGCTTTTAGTTTGCTGTTTTGGTTTATTGTCTCTCTTGCTCATATTTCTTGCTAAGTTATCCTAATGATAAGATCTAAGAAAACCCTAATAACTAAGACAAGATAAATAACTAATAAATTACCTAGTTGGGTGAGAAACCCCCAAAGAGGTAAGGATAAGTGTTCATCCTTATTTTCTCATGTTATGTGATTGATCTAAATGGTTTAGTGCTCTTGATGTTTATGCTTTAGACCAGATCTCATCTCTTAAGCCCATTGGGCAACACACTTAACAATTTCTACTTGATCTTGCATAGTTTGTTTATCTTCATTCAAGATCCTAATTTCTTTTAAGCACATATCTTATTTCATGCTAAATATCTCTTGTGATGCTTAATCAATAAGTGGTTATTGTGTTCATGGTTTAACATCTCTTAATAGCCATGTCTTGGGCTTGAGTTTTCTTGGATGGTTTAACTTGGCAAACACATTTAAATTTTCTTCTTCATCTCATAAGGCAAGTTGTTCTTGCCATTGGATCAATGGTACCTAATCAACTAATGTGACGTGCATGTGATAAATCTATCTATCTCTTTCAACTATCTATCTTATTTACTTTTTATGTGTTGATATATCTCATGGTTAAAGCTCAAGCAACACATTTTTGAGCATTTTCAGTTTCGGCCATCTCATTATTTTGCACTTTTTAAGCACTTTAAAACTCTCAAAACACTCTTGTAATCATCTAAAAGTCTACCTATCTATCATATATACTTAATAGACTATTTTAGGGTACTTTAGACCACCATCTCCATCATCTAAAATGGGTTTGAGGAAAACAACGGAGGGTAGTGGAAGGGGACTGTCCCGTGGTGCACCAGGTGGGTGTCCTCTCCGGGAAGTACTCTTACTGTCAGGGCTAACCGTGGAAGTTAGGGTGGGCCTCATTGCATTACTATCTTGAGCACCCGACAGTTATTTGGCAATAGGAGGAGGAGGCTTTGGTGAAAGCCAATACAACTTATAATCCTTAAGAAAAGCCTAACTATTAAACCCTTGGCCACATCTAATAATACTTGGGGGGCTTAATAAATGAGAGTGTAGGTTGTCTTCATTTCTTCATAGTAAATGCGCTTAATCTTGGTAATCTTGTTGATGAAGTAATACATTGATGATCTTGTGTAAATGATGATATGATTAATGCTTGAATCTTCTATATCCTGCACACATTGAAGAAATACTTGGTTAGTTTTACTTTGTATAAATTGTAATCTATTATTATTTTAGTTGTAAATGAATGTATATGATATTCTTTCATTGAGTTATTCTTTATTGTAAAATTGTAACTTGTAATTCTTTTGTAATTAACCACCTTGAAACATAGTTGACCCCTTCAATTTCTAGGCACTCGTCTTAGTTGACCTAGGGAAAGAACTTGCTTGTCATGCTAACCTTTGCATATTGTATGGTTACCTTAACATCTTAGAATTAGGATCCTCTCTAACCTTAACAAATTAAAATTAACTCCTGGAATTTAACTCTAACTCATCTAGTAACTAAGGTCTACCCCCTTTGGCTTCCCTAGGAGTAAAACTAGATGAAAGAGGTTCCAGTCAAACTGATAGTGTGGGCTGTGAACCTAGGCATTGTGCCTCCAAGGACACACTAAGTGAGCCGAACTCAAGCTCATGTTTGCAAGTGTCTATAAGGATGGAAACATCTTTGGCGCCGTTGCTGGGGATTGAGTTATTCATCCTTGGTTTTTTACGACTTAACTTAACTTTTAAGAACTAATTGTAAAATCTTTTAGGCCTTAAAAATTCTTTGAACTTGATATTGGTTAGCTTTGTTTGATTCCTATCTAAGTAGCGATTCCATTGAAAAAATATTGCAAGTACACTACTAGGAGAACCTTCGGGGAGTGCTTTACTCTTTTCCTGAGCCTGAACAGGTTTACAGGAGGAGAGCAAACCGCTCGGCTGCTAGGAGTTTTCTTGAAAGTCTTAGGGAGGAAGCACTCAACGATATCCAATACTGGTTCCAAACTAATAATCAACCAACTGTAAATACAACTAATAACACTAACGTACTAATGGCCACCTTTTTGAGACCCTTGAACTTTGCAGCTATCCAAGGTGCTCCTCATGATATTCCCGAGAAAGCCATTGATAAATTGCCTATCTTCCACAGGAATAATACTGTTAGTGCCCATGCCCACATCACATGTTTTCTTCGGTGTATTGATAAGTATTGTAGAGGCCACAGTGAGGAAGATGTGGAGATGACCTTGTTTGTGTATTCTTTGGAGGGGAATGTTGTTGATTGGTTTGAAGATTTCCCTGCCAACAAATTTAACACCCCCAACTCACTTATTGATGAATTTTGAAGGAGACGGGGTGATCAGAAAGAACACCGTTTTCAGTTGGGTGCACTCACCACCAACCATAAAAAGGAAAATGAAACAATGGTAGAGTTTAATGAAAAGTTTAGTAACTTGGTGAAGAATCTTCATCAAGATGTCAAACCTCCTGCTGCTGCAATATTGATTTATTATATGAATCCTTTGAATGAGAGATGAGGTATGCCTTGAGGGATAAGGATCCTCAGAATTTGTCGGAAGCACAAGAAATGGCAGTAAGGATTGAAAAGATCATGCTTGAAGCTAGGAAGTCCAACATTCCTGGTTTTAATAGAGGTTCTTCTTAAAAAATCAATGAAGATAAGAAGAAGAGGGATGAGGGTCAAACATCATCTAATGATAGAATTAAAGAATTGACTGAGTTAATTAAGCAGCTGGATATGAAGCCTGACAACCAAATTAATGCTTTGCAGAATAGATTTTTCACTGTAGAGAGGTCTCAAGGAAATAATCGACAACAAAATAAGCCAAATGATAAATGGTTGAGAAGACCTCCTCAGAATGATCAACAACCACCTAATCCTTTTGAAACCACCAACTTAGTGGATCATCGTCCTATGCCTTATTGTAGACCTTGTGGTGAGTTTCATGAGGAGTCTACCTGCCGTGTTTTCCTTGAAGAGTGTAATAATGAATATGAAGACCAAGGAAATGAACAAGTGAACATGTGTAATAACAAGTATTATGGTGGTAATAATGGTTATTTGGATGTTATTGATTATGGGAGCTATGGTAACTTTATGAGTGGAATTGTTGATAAAGCTACATAAAAGTATGGGCCTAAGCCCACCCCTCATCAAGTTGCAGAAATGGCTCATTTTAGAGGCATTACATACAATAGGAATGAAAACAAAAGTCAAGAAAAAGGTCAAACCAATCCTCCTAAGGTATCTCCTCCTAAGTCTAAGGTGCCAGTTAATGCAGATTTGAATATAGACTTAGGTGGATGGTTGAATAGTGTAAAGATGTTGGTGCCAATATCAAAGCTCATTAAGATTCATTGACAAAAGGAGAAGTTGCTTAAAGCCATTGATGATCCACCTGTGAGTTTTGTTGAAAAACAAGTAGACTCAGCCTACGAGGATGCACCAGTAATTTTGCAGAATTGGGATAGGAAGAATGAGAAGAACTTACATTTCTACCTTTCCTTACTTATGAACGATAAAGATTTACGCAATTGCATGCTTGATTCAGGAGCTACTTCAAATTTTATTACTAAGAAGGTGATGGAACAGTTGAACTTAAGAATATAAAGACCTTACCATAACATTTGTGCCTTGGAAAACCAAACTATAGAAGTTTATGGATTGATTAAAGGTTTGCAAGTTTACGTAGCAGCTTTTTCGGACATTATGATTGAAATGGATATTGTTGTGATTGATGTGCCATATGTATGGGGAATGTTATTAAACAGAAAAACAACTGCAGACTTGGGTGGTAGTCTACAAATGGTCTTATCTTATGCTACTATCCCTACTCCGGATGGAGGTACTTTTAAATTGAATAGGGAAGATTACATGAAGTATCATATTGAGGATCCCAAGAAGCCCCAAAATGAATTAAACTGGACTGATGAAGGTCTTGGTAATTATGCCATCTTTTCTAACTCCATTATGCCTTTACAAGAAACAGTTAAAGATTGTGAATTAGACAAAGTTTTGTACATGAACTTTGATGGTGCTTTTTCTAGAGCAGGAAAGGGTGCCGGAATTGTGCTTCGGTCTCCAAGTGGTGAATTTTTGAAGTTTTCTTTTATATTGGAGTTTGATGCAACTAATAATGTGGCTGAGTATGAGGCTTTAATCCTTGGTTTAGAGATTTGCAAAGATAAAGGAATCAAGTGTCTAAATATCAAAGGAGATTCAGACTTGGTAATACAACAACTAAAGAATAAGTTTGCTTGCAAGTCTGAAAGATTAAAAGGGTATAGGAATGCAATTTGGAACCTTACATAAGATTTAGATGCTATAGACTTGATTGCAATTCCTAGAGAATAGAATGCGAAAGCCGATGAACTTGCAGTAGCAGCTTCCACACTTCAACTTCTAGACAGCTTAATTGATGAAAAGATTTCAGTAGAGGTTATTTTCAGGCCCTCCGTTACGAATAACATGGATCATTGGCACGTGTTTGATGATGACAAACAAATGGTTAGGTTTTTACTTCACATTCATGAGTTTTCAGACTTAGACATAAGTATGAAAGAAGAAGGTAATAATTATACAGGAAATGATGATGAGGTAAAGGCACCACCTAGAAAAGTGGTTTCTTCAGAAAGAGATTTTGATAGGCAGGATGGTCACAAGAAGAAGAAAGAAACAGAGAAAAAATTATGTTATTAACTTGAAGTAAATATTGGAACTCATGAAGAACCCATATTAATAAAGGTACGCAAGACTACCCCTATAGATGAAAGGAATGAAATTGTAAAATTATTAAAGGAATATAGGGATGTCTTAGCCTTTGGATATGATGAACTCAAGGTCTATAGGGAGGATGTGATTCAACATGTAATTCCTCTTAAGGAAGATACTAAGCCCTTTAGATAGAATCTGAGACAGTTAAACCCAAAGTTAGGTCCTCTAGTTCAACATGCGTTAAAGAAAATGCTGGATGCAGGTATTATTCAACAAACTAGACATTCTTCTTGGTGTTCAAACTTGGTTGTTGCCAGGAAGAAGAATGGGAAAATTCGTATCTGCATTGACTTCAGGAACTTAAACATTGCTTGCACAAAAGACAACTATCCCCTTCGCAATATGGAAACTCTACTTCAAAGGGTTACAAGATTAGGAATGATTTCCATGCTTGACAGATTCTCAGGTTATAATCAGATCAGATTAAAGGAAGAAGATATGCATAAAACTACTTTTACTACTCCATGGGGTACTTTTGAATATCTTAGGATGCCATTTGGTTTATCAAATGCTGAAGCTACTTTTCAAAGGGATATGGATTATGCCTTCAGGGGATTGATCGAGAAATTAATTGAAATATATCAAGATGATCTAACAGTTTTTTCTAAGTATGGTAAAACTCATATTTGCCACCTTAGGCAAGTTTTGGACAAATGTCATGAGTTTGGAATCTCACTGAATCCTGGTAAGTCACTCTTTGGGGTGACTGAAGGGAAATTATTGGGCCATATCATAACTAAGGAAGGAGTAGAAATAGACCCTGAAAGGGTGGAAGCCATTGGTAAAGTACCTTTGCCAACGACAAAGAAACTTCTTCAATCCTTCTTAGGACAAACTAATTTTTTCCATAGGTTCATTCCAAACTATGCTGAGATTATGAAACCTATATATAAGCTACTTAAGAAGGATGTAAAATTTGAATGGAATGATGAAAGTAAACGAGCTTTTGAACAGATAAAGACTGCCATATGTGAAGCTCTGGTTCTTATCAATCCAGATTATGAGAAGGAATTTCAGATCTTCTCTTTTGCCTCTGAAGACACAATTGCTAGTGTGTTGCTTCAGAAGAATGATCAAGGCCATGATCAACCCATTGCATATATGAGCCAGGCTTTGCAGAATTCAGAATTGAAATATCCCATGTTTGAGAAACAAGCATACGCCTTAGTCAAATCACTCAAACATTTCAGAGTCTTCATTAGATATTCCAAGGTGATTGGTTATGTTCCTAATTCCGCGGTTAAATATGTGTTATCTCAAGTGGAAGGATTGGGCTCAAGGGGTAGATGGATTGTTAAAATCCAAGAATATGATTTGGAGATTAAACCAACTAAATTGATTAAGGGTCAAGGCTTGTCAAAAATGTTGACATAAATTAATGAACAAGCCTTGGATATCGTTAACCAAATCAGTAATGAAGAATGGCATCCTAAGTTATTAAAACTTGAACAAGTGGATTGGTACATAGACATCATTTTTTATCGTAAGAATCCGACCTGTCCAAGGCATCTAGTAGGACACAAGAAAAGGGCTTTGAGGTTAAAATATTCTAAGTATGTCCTTACTAGAGATGGTTTAGGATGGAGAAATCCTGATGGAATTATCCTTAGATGTGTGGATGACGTTGAGTCAAAGGAACTAATGAATGAATTCCATGGAGGGTTTTGTGGAGGACATTTTGCTGCTAAAAATACTACCCACAATATCCTCAGAGCAGGATATTACTGGCCCACCATATTTTAAGATGTACATCATCTTGTTTGGAAATGTGAGCCATGTCATCTTTTCACAAGAAAGCAGAAGTTAGCAACACTCCCTTTGCAACCAATGGTGGTTGAAGCACCTTTTCAACAGTGGGGTTTGGACTTCATTGGGAAGTTTAATAATAATTCAAGTAATGGGTTCTCTTGGGTTCTTACAACCACAGATTGCTTCACTAAATGGGTTGAGGCCATCCCTACGAAGAATGCAAATGAAAAGGTGGTGGTGGATTTCCTTGAAGACAAAATTATAACTAGATTTGGGGTCCCATCAAAGATAGTCACAAATAATGCCAAGGTCTTTTGGTCAGCCAAAATGTCAGCGTTTTGTTTCAAATATGGTATTATCTTATCACATGCATCAGATTATTATCCCCAAGGGAATGGTCAAGCAGAATCAAGTAATAAAAACTTAATGACCATTGTAAAGAAAATCGTTGGTGAAAATAAGAAGTCTTGGGATAGTAAAATTTAGCATGCATTATGGGCCGACAGAATAACAAAGAAAAGAGCTACTGGAAAGAGTCTGTTTGAGCTAGTGTATGGATTGGAGGCTAGGTTGCCAGTGTATCTTAGACTTCCTACTTATTGGTCAGTTGAGGACACTTCTACAGAGTAGGATGCAGTTTAGAACAGGGTCAATCAGATCATTGAGTTAGATGAAATCAGACGAGGGGCTTATGATCAACATTGCAGGAATACGATTAAAGTTAAGAAAGCTTTTGATTGGTCAACCAGACATAGGGAGTTCATTGTGGGTGATACTGTTTTATTATGGGATAAAGGCAGAGAGAAACCGGGGAAGCACGACAAGTTTGACAGCTTATGGCTAGGGCCATACTTGATCAGAGAAATCGCAGGGCCAAATTCTTTTCATCTCAACCATTTGGATGGTGAGCCCATCAGCATTCCGAGGAATGGGCAGTAGCTTAATTTTTTTTACAGATGATGGGGCAACGTGGTGTTTGAATGGACACCCTATGTAACGTATCTCTAACCTTTCTCCTTGTATTTCAATTTTGTATTATTTCATTCTTTATGTAAATATGTACTTACATTTTTTTTTTCTGTACTATAGATTTCATTTGTTGTAAATTTTAATATTGTACTTTAGTTATTTCATTTTGAAAATGTTGTATAGCATTCATTGATTTATTTTGTATAAATGTATTCTAATGTTAATTTTTGGTGTGCACTACGGTGAGCACTCTGTTTTGTAGGTGATGGATTCTCGTATGCTCTCCGTCTCGAAGTGAGAAGATCGAACACACGTCCCCATGTGGAGCCAGATGTTGACCGTCCATTTAGCACCGATTCTCAACTCATGTGCCATGAAGATATGTATCGTTAGATGTAGTATTATTGAAGATTCTTGGTTCTACAGGGCTATGTTTGGCCCAACACTCATTTTTGTACTTGGAATTTTCACACCCCTGCGTGGGTTAATAATGTAATAGGTCTGCATGAGTCATGTCTACGTCAGTTACCTTGGCATCAATTCATTGGGAGATTTACTTTCACCGAGGGTTTTTTATCCTCAGGTTATCATTGGGCCTTCCAGCCTTAATGACTTCCCTTGAGTTTTTCCCTTGCACTTTACATATGTCCTCCAAAGTGGTGAACGATGTTGCAGTGGGCTTATGTGTTGGCAACTATATAGGAAATTCATTGTAAATGACCATGCAAGACATCATAGAAAGTTTCGTGGAATTCCATCGAGTTTAGGCTAGTTTTTTTTTAATTAATTAATTTTTAATTAAATTTCCCTAAGTTTGGAGGTTTAATTATTTAATTAATTAATTATTTTTGAGCAATAATTGTAAAAACTGGATCCTTGGAATTTTGATAGGGGTATTTGTGCTCAAAAGAAATGGAATAGAACCTCCTACATCCTTGGACCAAGTTTCAGCTTGTTCGAACAACTTTATCCATGGGTTAGTCCACCTAGAGTGTCAGTCAGTCTATAACAACAATTTTAATTGCTAAATTCTAAACATGACATGATGTAAAAATTGTAATAATGAGTTAGATGATGTGAAATGTTGAAATTATGGTTAAAGAGAGACCCCCTAAGCATAACCTTAGCCTCCCAACCCTTTTCAACCTTCTCTAACCCCTTTTCCAACCTCCACACTCAAAAGTTGCGCCCCCCTAGCGAGATACGTTTTTCACTTTTTAATTAAATTGTGACTTTGGTGTGCCCTTCTCTCCTAAGTTTTCACTTCATTTAACCTTCTTATCACCCCTAGAGGTGATCCCCCTTACTCCACCTTACCCATGCTTGCATTTGGGTTAGTTTTTGACCAAGGGGAGTGCTCTCCAAGAGAGTTATGCCCTCCTTTTCCTCTCTCCAATGAAAGTTACATTTTTTTATTGTGAGATGGCTCTTCACCTTGCTTGGGCATGGATCCCATGCATTTCCCTCATCCTTTGTGTGATCCCAACACCTCACACATCATCCTAACCTCTCATCTCTTCTCCTCATCCCAAGAGGTGCACCCTCCAAGAGTGGTGCGCCCTCCCTCATCTAGAAATTCCAACAAATAATTATTAAAAAATTATTTGAACCTTTTCACCTTCCATGGCACAAATCCCACGCTTTCTACATGCCATTAGATCTATCTAAATAATGTTTCTATTTTTCTACACCCTAGATCTATTGTGCAAGCCCTAGGAGGTGCGCCCTAGCCTAGAGATCTACTATTTTGCTTGGTGGTGGACAGTTGGCTTAGATCCAAGAGGGGTAGGTTTGCCTCTCCAAGTATAAATATATCCCTTTTCTCTCTCCCAAACTACCATATCTTGAGCTATTGTTATGCTACTTGATTTACAACACTCTCTCTCTCTCATCTCATTCACTCTCATTTCATTCACTCTCTTATGTTTTGGAGTATTCCTCTCCAAGATCTACTTCTTTTGGTAATAATATTCAAGAAGCTTTGGAGGACAACAAGAAGGGTAATGCGTATGATTGCTTCTCTTATGCATATGGAGGTAACTTTGTTTGGTTTTCTTTCATGCTTCATGCAATATTAGATCTTGGATAAAGTGTTATCTAGGTAGGTTAGATGTTTTGTATGCCCTTTTCTCCTATAAATATTGATGCATAACATAAATTGAAGTGTCGTTTATGATTATTATATTAACATTTTATCTAGTATATGCTTGATATTGAAGGAAGATTCCAGGTTCACTTTCAAGGTCTCATTGGGAAGACCTTCTAGAAGGGAAGGGTCTCTTGAGGCTTCAAATACTTCAGCCATCTTGATTATTGCTTTGCTCTAATATTTGATATACATCCATCTCACTTTTCAGCTAACATACATTGTCTTAGATAGGTCAATAATATCTCAAATCTATATCTTGCTTTGTGGAAAGTCTTTGTCCCAAAAGGGAAAGGTTTTCCTTAACTTTGTTTGGTTGTATGTAGCCATCCTAGGAAGAAGACCTTGTTGTTTTAACAGGTACATCAGATCTGATAGGAGGCTATTGGCTTCCCCAAAAGGACACATACAACACTCAACAACCCCTTGGGGGAATTTGGTAGCTATTTCTTACCTCTCTAGTCTTTTTCTAGCTTAAGTAGTTCATTTTCTTCTTTGTTTGCTTGTTTAGTTGGGCTTGAGGTGTAAGAGGGGAAGTGGTATGGCCTCCCCTCTTCTTCAAGCTTGTGGGTAGGCTAAGACGTGGGTAGATCTAGCTTGCATTTCATTTTTGTTGAGTTTTTCTTCTAGCTTGGCCGTGAGGTTTAGAAGGTGTGGGCACCTTCTCAACCCCACGTGGGTAGTGCTTGTTTGCTTGTAGATTTATCTTGCTTTTAGTTTGCTGTTTTGGTTGATTGTCTCTCTTGCTCATATTTCTTGCTAAGTTATCCTAATCATAAGATCTAAGAAAACCCTAATAACTAAGGCAAGATAAATAACTAATAACCTACCTAGTTGGGTGAGAAACCCCCAAAGAGGTAAGGATAAGTGTTCATCCTTATTTTCTCATATTATGTGATTGATCTAAATGGTTTAGTGCTCTTGATGTTTATGCTTTATATCAGATCTCATCTCTTAATCCCATTGGGCAACACACTTAACAATTTCTACTTGATCTTGCATAGTTTGTTTATCTTCATTTAAGCTCCTAATTCCTTTTAAGCACATATCTTATTTCATGCTAAATATCTCTTGTGATGCTTAATCAATAAGTGGTTATTGTGTTCATGGTTTAACATCTCTTAATAGCCATGTCTTGGGCTTGAGTTTTCTTGGATGGTTTGACTTGGAAAACACATTTAAATTTTCTTCTTCATCTCATAAGGCAAGTTGTTCTTGCCATTGGATATATGGTACCTAATCAACTAATGTGATGTGCATGTGATAAATCTATCTATCTCTTTCAGATATCTATCTTATTTACTTTTTATGTGTTGATATATCTCATGGTTAAAGCTTAAGCAACACATTTTTGAGCATTTTCAGTTTCGGCCATCTCATTATTTTGCACTTTTTAAGCACTTTAAAACTCTCAAAACACTCTTGTAATCATCTAAAAGTCTACCTAACTATCATATATACTTAATAGACTATTTTAGGGTACCTTAGACCACCATCTCCACCATCTAAAACGAGTTTGAGGAAAACAACGGAGGGTAGTGGCAGGGGACTGTCTCGTGGCGCTCCAGGTGGGTGTCCTCTCTGGGAATTACTCTTACTGTCAGGGTTGACCGTGGAAGCTAGGGTGTGCCTCGTTGCCTTACTATATTGAGCACCCGAAAGTTATTTGGCAACAGGAGGATGAGGCTTTGGTGAAAGCCAATACAACTTAAAATCCTTAAGAAAAGCCTAACTATTAAACCCTTGGCCACATCTAATAATACTTGGGGGGCTTAATAAATGAGAGTGTAGGTTGACTTCATTTCTTCATAGTAAATGTGCTTAATCTTGGTAATCTTGTTGATGAAGTAATACATTGATGATCTTGTGTAAATGATGATATGATTAATGCTTGAATCTTCTATATCTTGCACACATTGAACAAATACTTGGTTAGTTTTTCTTTGTATAAATTGTAATCTATTATTATTTTATTTGTAAATGAATGTATATGATATTCTTTCATTGAGTTATTCTTTATTGTAAAATTGTAACTTGTAATTCTTT
>ML781558.1:658565-704800 GCA_009831015.1 Picea engelmannii | reverse complement strand
TTTTCTTTGTATAAATTGTAATCTATTATTATTTTATTTGTAAATGAATGTATATGATATTCTTTCATTGAGTTATTCTTTATTGTAAAATTGTAACTTGTAATTCTTTTGTAATTAACCACCTTGAAACATAGTTGACCCCTTGCCCAATTTCTAGGCACTGGTCTTAGTTGACCTAGGGAAAGGACTTGCTTGTCATGCTAACACTTGCATATTGCATGGTTGCCTTAGCATCTTAGGATTAGGATCCCCTCTAACCTTAACAAATTAAAATTAACTCCTAGAATTTAACTCTAACTCATCTAGTAACTAAGGTCTACCCCCTTTGGCTTCCCTAGGAGTAAGCCTAGACGAAAGAGGTTTCAGTCAAAGTGACAGCGTGGGCTGTGAACCTAGGCATTGTGCCTCCAAGGACACACTAAGTGAGCCGAACTCAAGCTCACGTTTTCAAGTGTGTATAAGGAAGGAAACATCTTTGGCACTGTTGTCGGGGATTGAGTTATTCATCCTTGGTTTTTTACGACTTAACTTAACTTTTAAGAACTAATTGTAAAATATTTTAGGCCTTAAAAATTCTTTGAAATTGAGATTGGTTAGCTTTGTTTGATTCCTATCTAAGTAGCGACTCCATTGAAAAAATATTGCAAGTACACTACTAGGAGCAACCTTCGGGGAGTGTTTTACTCTTTTCTTGAGCCTGAACAAGTTTACAGGAGGAGAGCAAACCGCTCGGCTGCTAGGAGTTTACTTGAAAGTCTTAGGGAGGAAGCACTCAACGATATCCAATACTAGTTCCAAACTAATAATCAACCAACTGTAAATCCAACTAATAACACTAACGTACTAATGGCCACCTTTTTGAGACCCTTGAACTTTGCAGCTATCCAAGGTGCTCCTAACGATATTCCCGAGAAAGCCATTGATAAATTGCCTATCTTCCATGGTAATAATGTTGTTAGTGCCTAGGCCCACATCACATGTTTTCTTCGGTGTATTGATAAGTATTGCAGAGGCCACAGTGAGGAATATGTGAAGATGACCTTGTTTGTGTATTCTTTGGAGGGGAATGCTGCTGATTGGTTTGAAGATTTCCCTGCCAACAAATTTAACACCCTCAACTCACTTATTGATGAATTTAGAAGGAGATGGGGTGATCAGAAAGAACACTGTTTTCAGTTGGGTGCACTCACCACCAACCATAAAAAGGAAAATGAAATAGTGGTAGAGTTTAATGAAAAGTTTAGTAACTTGGTGAAGAATCTTCATCAAGATGTCAAACCTCCTGGTGCTGCAATATTGATTTATTATATTGAATCCTTTGAAGGAGAGATGAGGTATGCCTTGAGGGATAAGGATCCTCATACTTTGTCAGAAGCACAAGAAATGGCAGTAAGGATTGAAAAGAACAGGCTTGAAGCTAGGAAGTCCAACATTCCTGGTTTTAATAGAGGTTCCTCTTCAAAAATTAATGAAGATAAGAAGAAGAGGGATGAGTGTCAAACATAATCTAATGATGGAATTAAAGAATTGACTGAGTTAATTAAGAAGTTGGATATTAAGCGTGACAACCAAATTAATGCTTTGCAGAATAGATTGATCACTGTAGAGAGGTCTCAAGGAAATAATAGACAACAAAATAAGCCAAATGATAAATGGTTGAGAAGACCTCCTCAGAATGATCAATGACCACCTAATCCTTTTGAAACCACCAACTTAGTGGATCATCGTCCTATGCCTTATTGTATACCTTGTGGTGAGTTTCATGAGGAGTCTACCTGCCTTGTTTTCCTTGAAGATTGTAATAATGAATATGAAGACCAAGGAAATGAACAAGTGAACATGTGTAATAAAAAGTATTATGGCGGTAACAATGGTTATTTGGATGTTATTAATTATGGGAGCTATGGTAACTTTATGAGTGGAATTGTTGATAAAGCTACAGAAAATTATGGGCCTAAGCCCACCCCTCATCAAGTTGCAGAAATGGCTCGTTTTAGAGGCATTACATACAATAGGAATGAAAACAAAAGTCAAGAAAAAGGTCAAACCAGTCCTCCTAAGTCTATTGTGCCAGTTAATGCAGATTTGAATATAGACTTAGGTGGATGGTTGAATAGTGTAAAGATGTTGGTGCCATTATCAGAGCTCATTAAGATTCGTTCACAAAAGGAGAAGTTGCTTAAAGCCATTGATGAGCCACCTGTGAGTTTTGTTGAAAAACAAGTAGTCTCGGCCTACCAGGATGCACCAGTAATTTTGTAGAATTGGGATAGGAAGAATGAGAAGAACTTACATTTCTACCTTACTTGTGAACGATAAAGTTTTACGCAATTGCATGCTTGATTCAGGAGCTACTTCAAATGTTATTACTAAAAAGGTGATGGAACAGTTGAACTTAAGAATATCAAGACCTTACCATAACATTTGTGCCTTGGACAACCAAACTATAGAAGTGCATGGATTTATTAAAGGTTTGCAAGTTTACTTAGCATCTTTTTCGGACATTATGATTGAAATGGATATTGTTGTGATTGATGTGTCAGATGTATGGGGAATGTTATTAAACAGATAAACAGCTGCAGACTTGGGTGGTAGTCTACAAATGGACTTATCTTATGCTACTATCCCTACTCCGGATGGAGGTACTTTTAAATTGAATAGGGAAGCGTACAGGAAGTATCATATTGAGGATCCCAAGAAGCCCCAAAATGAATTAAACTGGACTGATGAAGGTCTTGGTAATTATGCCATCTTGTCTAACTCCATTGTGCCTTTACAAGAAACAATTAAAGATTGTGAATTAGACAAAGTTTGGTACATGAACTTTGATGGTGCTTTTTCTAGTGCAGGAAAGGGTGTCGGAATTGTGCGTCGGTCTCCAAGTGGTGAAATTTTGAATTTTTCTTTTAGATTGGAGTTTGATGCAACTAATAATGTGGCTGAGTATGAGTCTTTAATCCTTGGTTTAGAGATTTGCAAAGATAAAGGAATCAAGTGTCTAAATATCAAAGGAGATTCAGACTTGGTAATACAACAACTAAAGAATAAGTTTGCTTGCAAGTCTGAAAGATTAAAAGGGTATAGGAATGCAATTTGGAACCTTATAGAAGATTTAGATGCTATAAACTTGATTGCAATTCCTAGATAACATAATGCGAAAGCCGGTGAACTTGCAGTAGCAGCTTCCACACTTCAGCTTCCAGACAACTTAATTGATGAAAAGATTTCAGTAGAGGTTATTTTCAGGCCCTCTGTTCCGAATAACATGGATCATTGGCAGGTGTTTGATGATGACAAACAGATGATTAAGTTTTTACTTCACATTCATGAGTTTTCAGACTTAGACATAAGTATGAAAGAAGAAGGTAATAATTATACAGGAAATGATGATGAGGTAAAGGCACCACCTAGAAAAGTGGTTTCTTCAGAAAGAGATTTTGATAGGAAGGATGGTCAAAAGAAGAAGAAAGAAACAGAGAAAAAATTATGTGATTACCTTGAAGTAAATATTGGAACTCATGAAGAACCAAGATTAATAAAGGTAGGCAAGACTACCCCTATAAATGAAAGGAATGAAATTGTAAAATTATTAAAGGAATATAGGGATGTCTTAGCCTTTGGATATGATGAGCTCAAGATCTATACGGAGGATGTGATTCATCATGTAATTTGTCTTAAGGAAGATACTAAGCCCTTTAGACAGAAGTTGAGACAGTTAAACCCAAAGTTAGGTCCTCTAGTTCAACAAGAGTTAAAGAAAATGTTGGATGCATGCATTATTCAACAAACTAGACATTCTTCTTGGTGTTCAAACTTGGTTGTTGCCAAAAAGAAGAATGGGAAAATTCATATCTGCATTGACTTCATGAACTTAAACACTGCTTGCACAAAAGACAACTAACCCGTTCCCAAGATGGAAACTTTACTTCAAAGGGTTACAGGATCAGGAATGATTTCCATGCTTGACAGATTCTCAGGTTATAATCAGATAAGATTAAAAGAAGAAGATAGGCATAAAACTACGTTTACTACTCCATGGGGTACTTTTGAATATCTTAGGATGCCATTTGGTTTATCAAATGATGGAGCTACTTTTCAAAGGGCTATGGATTATGCCTTCAAGGGATTGATCGGGAAATTAATTGAAATATATCAAGATGATCTAACAGTTTTTTCTAAGGATGGTAAAACTCATATTTGCCACCTTAGGCAAGTTTTGGACATATGTCGTGAGTTTGGAATCTCACTGAATCTTGCTAAGTTGGTCTTTGGGGTGACTTAAGGGAAATTATTGGGCCACATCATAACTAAGGAAGGAGTAAAAATAGACCCTGAAAGGGTGGAAGCCATTGGTAAAGTGCCTTTGCCAACGACAAAGAAGCTTCTTCAATGCTTCTTAGGACAAACTAATTTTGTCCATAGGTTCATTCCAAACTATGCTGAGATTATGAAACCTATCTATAAGCTACATAAGAAGGATGTAAAATTTGAATGGAATGATGAAAGTAAACGAGCTTTTGAATAGATAAAGACTGCCATATGTGAAGCTCCGGTTCTTATCAGTCCAGATTATGAGAAGGAATTTCATATCTTCTCTTTTTCCTCTGAAGACACAATTGCTGGTGTGTTGCTTCAGAAGAATGATCAAGGCCATGATCAACCCATTGCATATATGAGTCGGGCCTTGCAGAATTCAGAATTGAAATATCCCATGTTTGAGAAACAAGCATATTCCTTAGTCAAATCACTCAAACATTTCAGAGTATTCATTGGATATTCCAAGGTGATTGGTTATGTTCCTAATTCCGCGGTTAAAGATGTGTTATCTCAAGTGGAAGGATTGGGCTCAAGGGGTAGATGGATTGCTGAAATCCAAGAATATGATTTGGAGATTAAACCAACTAAATTGATCAAGGGTCAAGGCTTGGCAAAAATGTTGACAGAAAGTAATGAACAAGCCTTGGATATCGTTAACCAAATCAGTAATGAAGAATGGCATCCTAACTTATTAAAACTTGAACAAGTGGATTGGTACACAGACATCATTTTCTATCTTAAGAATCTGGCTTGTCCAAGGCATCTAGTAGGACACAAGAAAAGGGCTTTGAGGTTAAAATCTTCTAAGTATGTCCTTACTAGAGATGGTTTAGGATGGAGAAATCTTGATGGAATTATCCTTAGATGTGTGGATGACGTTGAGTCAAAGGAACTAATGAATGAATTCCATGGATGGTTTTGTAGAGGACATTTTGCTGCTCAAACTACTACTGACAAGATCCTCAGAGCAGGATATTACTGGCCCACCATATTTTCATATGTACATCAGCTTGCTCAGAAATGTGAGTCATGTCAGCTTTTCACAGGAAATCAGAAGTTAGCAACACTCCCTTTGCAACCAGTGGTGGTTGAAGCACCTTTTCAGCAGTGGGGTTTGGACTTCATTGGGAAGTTTAATAATAATTCAAGTAATGGGTTCTCTTGGGTTCTTACAACCACATATTACTTCACTAAATGCATTGAGGCCATCCCTATGAAGAATACAAATGAAAAGGTGGTGGTGGATTTCCTTGAAGACATAATTATAACTAGATTTGGGGTCCCATCAAAGATCGTCACAAATAATGCCAAGGCCTTTTGTTCAGCCAAAATGTCATCATTTTGTTTCAAATATGGTATTATTTTATCACATGCATCGGATTATCATCCCCAAGGGAATGGTCAAGCAGAATCAAGTAATAAAAACTTAATGACCATTGTAAAAAAAATCGTTGGTGAAAATAAGAAGTCTTGGGATAGTAAAATTAAGCATGCATTATGGGCCGACAGAATAACAAAGAAAGCAACTACTAGAAAGAGTCTGTTTGAGCTAGTGTATGGATTAGAGGCTAGGTTGCCAGTGCATATTAGAATTCCTACTTATGGGTCGGTTGAGGACACTTCTACAAAGCAGGATGCAGTTCAGAACAGGGTCAATCAAATCATTGAGTTAGATGAAATCAGGCGAGGGGCTTATGATTAGAATTGCAGGAATCAGATTAAAGTTAAGAAAGCTTTTGTTAGGTCAGCCAGACACAGGGACTTCATTGTGGGTGATATTATTTTATTATGGGATAAAGGCAGAGAGAAATCGGGGAAGCACGACAAGTTTGATAGCTTATGGCTAGGGCCATACTTGATCAGAGAAATCGCAGGGCCAAATTCTTTTCATCTTAGCCATTTTGATGGTGAGCCCATCAACATTCCGAGGAATGGGCAACAACTCAAACTTTTTTACAGATGATGGGGCAACATGGTGTTTGAATGGACACCCTCTGTAACGTATCTCTAACCTTTCTCCTTGTATTTCAATTTTGTATTATTTCATTCTTTATGTAAATATGTACTTAATTTTTTTTTTTGTACTATAGATTTCATTTGTTGTAAATTATAATATTGTACTTTAGTTTTTTCATTTTGTAAATGTTGTATAGAATTCATTGATTTATTTTGTATAAATGTATTCTAATGTTAATTTTCGGTGTGCACTACGGTGAGCACTCTGTTTTGTAGGTGTTGGATTCTCGTATGCTCTCTGTCTCGAAGTGAGAAGATCGAACACACATCCCCATGTGGAGCTAGATGTTGACCACCCATTTAGCACTGGTGGTCAACTCATGTGCCATGAAGAGATGTATCGTCAGATGCAGTATTATTGAAGATTCTTGGTTCTACAGGAGATGTATCGTCAGATGCATTATTATTGAAGATTCTTGGTTCTACAGGGCTGTGTTTGGCCCAACACTCAGTTTTGTACTTGGAATTTCCGCACCCCTGCGTGGGTTAATAATGTAATAGGTCTGCATGAGTCATGTCTAGGTAAGTTACCTTGGCATCGATTCACTGGGAGAGTTCCTTTCACCGAGGGTTTTTTATCCTCAGGTTACCACTGGGCCTTCCATCCTTAATGATTTCCCTTGAGTTTTTCCTTTGCACTTTACATATGTCCTCCAAAGTGGTGAACGACGTTGCAGTGGGCTTATGTTTTGGTAACTATATAGGAAATTCATTGTAAATGACCATGCAAGACATCATAGAAAGTTTCGCGGAATTCCGTTGAGTCTAGGTTAGTTTTTTTTTAATTAATTAAATTTTAATTAAATTTTCCTAAGTTTGGAGGTTTAATTATTTAATTAATTAATTATTTTTGAGCAATAATTGTAAAAAATAGATCCTTGGACTTTTGATAGGGGTATTTGTGCTCAAAATAAATGGAATAGAACCTCCTACATCCTTGGACCAAGTTTAAGCTCGGTCGGACAACTTTAGCCATGGGTTAGTCCACCTAGAGTGTCAGTCAGTCTATAACAACAATTTTAATTGCTAAAGTCTAAACATGGCATGATGTAAAAATTGTAATAATGAGTTAGATGATGTGAAATGTTGAAATTATGGTTAAAGAGAGACCCCCTAAGCATAACCTTAGCCTCCCAAGCCTTTTCAACCTTCTCTAACCCCTTTTCCAACCCCCCATACTCAAAAGTTGCGCCCCCCTAGCGGGATTGACGTTTTTCAATTTTTAATTAAATTGTGACTTTGGTGTGGCCCCCTCTCCTAAGTTTTTACTTCATTTAACCTTCTTATCACCCCTAGAGGTGATCCCCCTTACTCCACCTTACCCATGCTTGCATTTGGGTTAGTTTTTGACCAAGGGGAGCGCTCTCCAAGAGAGTTATGCCCTCCTTTTCCTTTTCCTCTCTCCAATGAAAGTTACGGTTTTTTATTGTGAGATGACTCTTCACCTTGCTTGGGCATGGATCCCATGCCTTTCCCTCATCCTTTGTGTGATCCCAACACCTCACACCTCATCCTCACCTCTCATCTCTTCTCCTCATCCCAAGAGGTGCGCCCTTCAAGAGTGGTGCGCCCTCCCTCGTCTAGAAACTCCAACAAATAATTATTAAAAAATTATTTGAACCTTTTCACCTTCTATGGCACAAATCCCACACTTCCTACATGCCATTAGATCTATCTAAATATTTTTTCTATTTTTCTACACCCTAGATCTATTGTGCAAGCCCTAGGAGGTGCACCCTAGCCTAGAGATCTACTCTTTTGCTTGGTGGTGGACACTTGGCTTAGATCCAAGAGGGGTAGGTTTGCCTCTCCAAGTATAAATAGATCCCTTTTCTCTCTCCCAAACTACCATATCTTGAGCTATTGTTATGCTACTTGATTTACAACTCTCTCTCTCTCTCATCTCATTCATTCTCATTTCATTCTAGCTCTTAGGTTTTGGAGTATTCCTCTCCAAGATCTACTTCTTTTGGTAATAAAATTCAAGAAGCTTTGGAGGACAACAAGAAGGGTAATGCATATGTTTGCTTCTCTTATGCATATGGAGGTAACTTTATTTGGTTTTCTTTCATGCTTCATGCAATATTAGATCTTGGATAAAGTATTATCTAGGTAGGTTAGATCTTCTATATCCTGCACACATTGAACAAATACTTGGTTAGTTTTGCTTTGCATAAATTGTAATCTATTATTCTTTTATTTGTAAATGAATGTATATGATATTCTTTCATTGAGTTATTCTTTATTGTAAAATTGTAACTTGTAATTCTTTTGTAATTAACCACCTTGAAACATAGTTGACCCCTTGCCCAATTTCTAGGCACTAGTCTTAATTGACCTAGGGAAAGGACTTGCTTGTCATGCTAACCCTTGCATATTGCATGGTCCCTTAGCATCTTAGGATTAGGATCCCCTCTAACCTTAACAAATTAAAATTAACTCCTAGAATTTAAGTCTAACTCATCTAGTAACTAAGGTCTACCCACTTTGGCTTCCCTAGGAGTAAGCCTAGACGTAAGAGGTTCCAGTCAAAGTGACAACGTGGGCTGTGAACCTAGGCATTGTGCCTCCAAGGACACACTAAGTGATCCGAACTCAAGCTCACGTTTGCACGTGTGTATAAGGATGGAAACAGAGCCTACCTGCTTTGAAGAAGACATTCAGAGAAAAGAATGGGCAGATGCCATGACAGAGGAATACCAATCCGTAATAAAGAATGAAGTATGGGAAATAGTTCCCAGACCGAAGAGTAAAGATGTGGTATTCCAAATGGCTCTTCAAAATAAAACATGTTGCTGATGGAAGTATTGAGAAATATAAAGAAAGATTTGTAGCTTGTGGTTTTTCTCAAAAAAGAAGGCATTGACTATGAAGAGACATTCGCTCTTGTAGCCAGATACACTTCGATCAGAACCATCATAGCTCTTGCAGCTAAGATGAAGTGGAAGTTACACTAGATGGATGCGAGGACAACTTTCCTAAATGGTTTCATCGAAGAGGAAGTGTATATAGAGAAACCTCAGGGATTTTAAGTTGAAGACAAGAAGTATCATGTCTGCAGGTTGAAGAAAGCATTGTACGGATTGAAGAAAGCTCCTAGAGCTTGGTATGGCCGAATAGACAGCTTTCTGACAAGCTTGGACTTTACCAAGAGTAAAGCAGATTCTAACCTGTACTTCAAGGTCATGAACAATGATCTAGTAATATTATTGCTATATGTGGATGACTTATTCTTAACCGGAGAAGAAAAGCTCATCACTAAATGTAAGAAGAGACTTTCGTTAGAATTTGAAATAAAAGACGTTGTCCTAATGCATTATTTCCTAGGTCTTGAGGTATGGTAGAGTCCAAAGAGGATGTTCCTTAACCAAGGGAAGTGTGCAGTCGAAATCCCGAAGAGAATCGACATGTTGGAATGCAAGTCCATGAATAGACCCATGGAAGCGAAGCTGAAGCTGTTGGTCAACACTTCGTCAGAATTGATTGATGCCATGCTGTACAAACATATTATTGGATCGTTGATGTACTTGACAAACACCAGACCAGACATTTGTTTTTCCGTGAAAACCTTGATTCAGTTTCTGGTAGAACCCAAACATGTTCACCTAGTGGCTGCAAAACATGTGATGAGGTACCTTAAGGGTACAATAGATTGTGGTCTCAGCTATGATGGAGATCATGATTTCACATTGAGCGGATATACTGATGCAGATTGGGTAGGAAGTGTTTCTGACAGGAAAATCACTTCAGAATGTTGTTTCAGTTTGGGATTAGCCATGATCTCGTGGCAGAGTAGGAAGCAATCCAGCATTGCTCTCAACACAACGGAAGCAGAATACATTGTTTCATGTTTTGCCAGCTGCGAAGCTATATGGCTTCGAAAGTTGTTGACCGGTTTATTTGACCTAGAGATGGAAGCAACCAGGATCCTATGTGACAACCAGAGTTGCATAAAGATGACAGAGAATCCTGTATTCCATGACAGGTCGAATCACATAGATATCCGATATCATTACATCCGTGACATGGTGCAGAGAGGAGCCTTAAATCTCCAGTACATTAGCATGGATGAACAGGTTGCTGATGTGTTGACCAAGCCTCTATCTCGTGTAAAGTTTGAGCACTTTCGAGATAAGCTTGGTATAGTCCAAAAGGACCTTCCTCGAAAGGGGGAATAGTTGTTGTGATGAGACATCTCTTGCTTCCAACCTCATTGTTGTGATGTAAATCAAGATGATGTGATGAGACTAGAACTGTTCTTCCGGCTTGACAGTTGTGACGTAAAGCCAGTCTAGTATCCTTCTTCCATCTTGATTGTTGTGACGTAAAGTAGGACGAGTATCTTGCTTCCAGCTTTATTGCTGTGACGTAAAGCAAGACAATGAGATGAGACTAGTACTGTGCTTCGGGCTTGACAGCTTTGACATAAAGCCAGTCTAGTATCTTGCTTCTAGCTTAAGTGTTGTGACGTAAAGCAAGACGATGTGATGAGACTAGTACTATGCTTCCAGCTTGACAGCTGTGACGTAAAACCAATCTAGTATCTTGCTTCCAACTTAAGTGTTGTGACGTAAAGCAAGACGATGTGATGAGACTATTACTGTGCTTCCGGCTTGACAACTGTGATGTAAATCCAGCCGAGTATCTTGCTTCTAGCTTAAGTGTTGTGATGTAAAGCAAGACGATGTGATGATACTAGTACTGTGCTTCCGGCTTGACAGCTATGACGTAAAGCCAGTCTAGTATCTTGCTTCCAGCTTAAGTGTTGTGACGTAAAGCAAGACGATGTGATGAGACTAGTACTATTCTTCCGGCTTGACAGTTGTGACGTAAAGCCAATCTAGTATCTTGCTTCCAGCTTAAGTGTTGTGACGTAAAGCAAGACGTTGAGATGAGACTAGTACTTTGCTTTCAGCTTGAGAAGCTATGACATAAAGCCAGTCTAGTATCTTGCTTCCAGCTTGATTGCTGTGACGTAAATCAAGACGAGTACTGAGCTTCCAGCTTGACAACTGTGACGTAAATCCAATCCTGTATTATGATGATCTAGCCTCATGCTGTGATGATGATGATTTATCGGTTTTATACTAATACATATTGATGCATATGATGATTGCATTCCTTTGAGAATGACGATGTTGCCGATGAAGAAAACTTCCGATGATTTATAGATACACTAGTCAGTGTTCCAAGATGATATTGATGATGATGTCCTCTCACCCACTTGATGTTGTTGATGATGTTGTCCTCTCTCTCTTGCATGATGTTGTTGAAGAATACCCTTCTTGTTAAGGGGGAGTGTTAAAATAATGTAACTGCAAAGTGTATTCTTATTATTATTTGATATATTATTCATTGGATCAATCCCCATTGTGGATTGATCATGCCAGCTATTGTATAAGGACCAAATCCCCTTTTGTGGATTGGTCATAATGTAATTGTATAAGGAAAAAGAAGAAGTTGGCCCCAGAATATATCAAGAGGCCCCGAAATATAATAAAGGTGGTTATAACCACCCAGTTTGAGAAGTTGGCCCTGCCAGTGAAGAGACACTTCACACGTGCCAGATTTGTATAAATAAGGAGGCTAGCGCCTCACTTAGACACACACCTCACTTGCTCATTGAGAGACAAGTTTCAGAACTGTAGTCAGAGAATAAGGAGAGAGAGTGGCACATATTTTGGGAGAGGATCTTCTGCATTAGTTTAAGTTATCTATTGGCATTGTATTGACTATCTATAATAAGGAAGTTTTGCTGGGTTTTCTTCCCCTAGAGGGTTTCCTAGGATAAATGTTGTGTCTCTTGTGATTGTGTATTTCTCAGTGATCTTGTCTTATGTTGTTGTTATCTATTGAAATGCAAAGAGCTATAATAATGGCTTAAACATTAACATGTCTCAAAGCACATCTATCATTGCTTTAGGTTCTATACAATTTTTTTATTGAATTCCCAGTGAATGCCAAGTAGATATGGATAGGGTTGTGATTTATCCATGATCTCAATCACTTTGAAGTTTGTTTTAGTCTTCACCCCATCAATATTCACTTCCACTTTCTCTAGCCTTCCAATTAGATAAATTATATTGGTTAGCAAGCTTGCATTGAATCGGGTACCGCACCAAGTTTGGTTTACCCATCATCTCCCATGGCTTCTTCGGTAGTATTTTCATTTCGAATCCCAGGTCCAACATGACGACATCCATCTCATAGCTTTTGAGCTTAGTTGTCATCTTAAATTCTCTCCATGCACACTTCCTTCTACTTACATGGAACACATATCGTTCTTGTAGTGGGAAATAAATCACAATGTTGTTCTCCCCTTCTTCCATACATATTGTAAGTGTCAGGAAATGCAGGTCACTTCCACACTAATCCTACCATAAGAGAAGCATAATTTAATCAAGAATGCATGTGAAACAAGCAATCACACAGTACACCGAGATTTTACCTTGGAAACCCTTAACCGGGAAAACCAACATTCCTTTGAGCGTTCTGCTATATTTTTTTCTTATTCATTCAGAAGAAAAGGTTACATGTATAACCTTGGTCCACACCTAAGACACAATTGAAATCATACCCTCTTTCACATGAAATAACAACCTTGTAGCCAAATTGGCTTACAGATGCATGACCAACAACCTACACTTACACATGAATTAACCTGCAAAAGCGCATTCTATGATCACCTAACAACAACATCTTTTACGACCTTACAACACGCCTCTTTATAGGCTTTACAATAGGAAAAAAGATAAATATTGGCACCTAAAAACAATTACAGATCCATGCATATCATTGGCTACAAATCTCACAAATCCTGGGATTCTATTATAGTTGACTCCAAGTCGGGTTTACCAATCGACCTCCATTCAGTCTCTAGTCGGTCGTCCCACACCCACACTTCGACCACTTGTCGATTGACTTGTCGTCGATATCTCTGACTTTGAATTTACCTGGTCGACTTCCTTGACCTTTGACTCGTTGTCGATCTACCTCGAATTTGACCTTCTGTCGATGCTGTCAATATACCTCAACCTCGATCATCAGTCGATTCACCTCGACTAGACTTTCATTGCAAAGAATATAACAACCCAACATTCTCCCACTTGTTGTCTTCTTTCTTGAAACAAGAGATTCATGAACTTTCATTCACAGACCCATGGCAACAATGCCCATTGCCTCTCTGCACCAAGAGAACTTCACAACACTCACAGGCTTAGTCAATGAGTCTGCTATGTTTTTCAATGTGTCTACTTTCTCCTATAGCACCTTCTTACTTTCCACCATATCTCTTACGAAATGGTATTGTACATCAATGTGCTTAGTCTTTGAATGATAAGCAGGGTTATTTGCTAGAAATATTACAGTTTGAATATCACAATTTACCTTCATAGCTCTCTGCCCAAACCCGATTCCTGAACACAATATTTGAAGCCATACCTCTTGTTTGCTTCCATGTGTGGTCGCCATGTATTTAAATTCTATTGTCGACAAGGATATGAATGCCTATCACTTACTCATCTAGATTATTTCTCCATCGAACATCTTGAAGACATATCTGTTGGTCGACCTCCGTCAATCCAGATCTCCAGCCCAGTCGACATCGACATAGCCATGTACATCTAATTCACCATTTTCACCTCTAGGTATTCCTTGGTAGCATATAACATGGACCTTTGTGCCACATAAGTACCTAAATTCTCTCTTGATAGTTGTCTAGTGGTCCTTTCCAAGTGTCGACATGTACCTGCTCAACACTCCCAATGGATGGGAAATGTTTGGTCGAGTGCAGACCATCACATACATTAGACTACCAATGGAACCTGCGTAGGGAACAAGTGCCATGTCCTCTATCTCTTCTTGTGTATTTGGAAATTGTTCATCAGTAAGCCTTGCTCTCACTAGAATAGGCACCTTCACCGGTTTGCAATCCTACATGTTGAATTGTTTCAGGACTATTTCAATATACTTCATCTGATTCAACTAGAGCTTTCTAGTAGCTCGATCTCTCTTAATATCCATTCCCAGAATTAAGTTAGTTTCACCGAGATCCTTCATGTCAAACTTGGAGGATAACTTCTTCTTCACCTCCTTTATTGCATCCATTTGTTTTCCAATCAACAACATGTCATTGACATACAAAGCTACATATATGAAACACCCACCTTCTTCCTTGGAATATATGGAATGATTAACTTTGCTTCTCAAAAATCTCAAACTCATGATGTATGTGTCAAACTTCTGGTACCACATCCTTGGTGATTGCTTTAGACCATAAAGGGATCTTTTGAGTTTTCACACCAACTCTTGCTTTCCCTTTACTACAAATCCTTCAGGTTGTTTCAGGTATATTTCTTCTTCCAGGTCCCCATGTAGGAACGTTGTCTTCACATCCATCTGTTCTATCTCCATATCGAATGTTGTATCCAGAGACATCAATACTCTGATGGAAGTTAGTTTTTCAACAGGGGAACAAATCTCACCGAGGTCGACTCCCTCAACTTGGGAATATACTTTTGCTACCAGTTGAGCTTTGAACTTCTCGACTTGACCTGTGATATTCATCTTCTTCTTGAATACCCACTTGTTACTGATGGGATTTTTTCCACTAGGTAACTTGACTAAATCCCATGTCTCATTCTTGTACAAGGATTCCATCTCTTCGACCATGGAATCCTTCCATATTTTACCCCTTTTCGAGTTGACTTCCTCACGGACTGACTTGGGCTCATCGTCGATGGAATTTAGTATGAATGTGGAAAGAAATTCTGACGGAATATACCTTTCGATTGGTTTTCTTTTTCTTTTGGACCTCCTTACCATCGGATTCAATTGTTTCACCTCTTCCTCAGATTCAGTCGACTCATCTGAATCATCTTCTTTGTTCCTCAATTCAAACCACACCGTAGCAAGATAATTCTAAGTCTGAAAAACTTCCTCAAGCTCAGATTTACCTCCGACTTCTCTGAATACCACATCTCGACTATACATTTTTCTCCTTGATGTAGGATCCTAGAGCTTATATCCTTTCATCCCTTCTTTGTGTCCGATACGAATACATTTGACTGCCTTCTTTTCCAACTTTCTCCTCTTGTCATTGGGAACATGCACAAATGCATCACAGCCAAATACCTTGAGATGTGCCACCGAAGGATTCTTACCATGCCATCAGTGATTTGGAGTCCTGTCGACTATTATCGACGAAGGAGACATATTCACCATATATCTTGTAGTCTCGACTACCTTTGCCCAGAATTCTTGTGTGAGCCTAGCACCACTGAGAATGTTCCTTGCCTTATCCATCAACATTCTGTTCATTCTCTTGACAACTCCATTTTGTTGTGGGGTATCTGGTGTGGTATTTTGGAGTGATATGCCACACTGCTTACAGAATTGATCAAATTCCTTTCCACACAATTCACCACCATTGTCAGTCCTTGACAATTTAATCATCTTCTTTGTATGGTTTTCCACAGTGTCTTTAAACTCCTTAAATCTCTCCAAAACCTATGATTTCTTCCTCGGGAAATATATCCATGTCTTCCTGGAAAAAATATCTATGAAGGAGACATAATATAGGGATCCACCAAGTGAAGGAACTGTAATCAGGCCAAACACGTCACTATGCACATGTTCTAGAATCCCATTTTCCCTTGTCGTTCCAGATGGAAACCTCACTTGACTTTGTTTCCCATATATGCAATTTTCACAAAAGTCGACTTCTAAACCAAATTCAGGAAAAACTTCTACCATAACTTTTCTTTGCATAGCTCGAAGTCCTTTTTCTCCAATGTGTCCCATCCTCTCGTGCCATAGCTTGATCAGGTCAACTTCATCATATCTTGTTGAGTCGATTTGAACTGATTTAGTTCGATTCGAGTCAAGTTGAGTCGATTTCAGGAGAAACGATATTATTGCATCCATTCGGGTCGACATTACCTAACAACTTGTATAGGGTACCAATATGAACTCTTATTAAGACCATCACACCTCTAACCATATTGCACGAATCCTTCTAAAATAGAGTATGCACACCTGCATCACTCATCTTGTAGAGAGATATCGTGTTTCTTTCCGAACCTGGACTGTGTAGCACACCTGGAAGGGTTCTTTTCCTCCCATCCTGTAGTGTCAATCATAATCTTCCCCATCCGACAATTCAAGTTTTTGAGTCGTCCCCCAAGAACACATCACCCCCATCATATTGTTGATATTCACATAACCATTCTTTATGTGGTGTCATATGATAGGATGCTCCTGAGTCGATCAACCAAACATCTTGATCTGATTGTGTACTGGTCGACACCAGGTAAACATCACCTTCTTTTTATGAGGTTGTCTTTCTCTTAGTCGACTGCTTCTCATCGGATTCAACATTTCCTTTTGTTACCTTCAACTTATAGTCCTTTTTATAATTCCCAAATTTACTGCATTTCTATCATCTTCACGTCGACTGAACTTGGGATTTAGATCTACCCTTTGACTTGAAATTTCTACCAGAGAATCTTCCTTTATCTCTATCTATCGGTTAACCTCTCACTACTAGAGTATCTTTGGTCGATCCTTCCATGTTCTTTCTTTTCATTTATTTCGACAACAGAGAAGCAACCACATCCTCTAGTGCTAGTCTAGTGTACTACTCCCAATAGCCACGATTAAGCTATCCCAAGAGTCTGGAAAAAAACATAATAGGTTGATACACTTCTCTTCATCAGTGATATTTATATCCATAGATGATAACTGGCTTAACACAATATTAAACACATTTAAATGCTGAATCACCGAACTTCCATCGCTCATCCTCATAAGATATAGTTTATTTCTAAGAAATAACTTATTTACCTAATATTTCGATTAGTATAATCTTCCCAACTTGTCTCATAGTTTCTTAGCTGGATCTTCACCTGAGACATTCAGCAACACTGAATCTGCAAGACAAATTCGAATCATATTTATTTCTTTTCTTTCAAGTTTCTCCCATTCTTTCATTGACATGCATATTGTTTGGGTACCTAGACAGACCAGTGTCCATTGTTCTCGATCCACAAGAATATCTTCCATTTTAATCTTCCAAAGCTCAAAATTCTTACCATTGAATCTTTCTATCTCTTTTCTAGAACTGCTCGCCATTATTTACCGTGATCTTTAAAACAATTTATGAATTATGACTCTTACTGTACCTAGGGCTTAGTTCTCAGATTTAAGATTTGCATATCAAGATCTGATATACTCGCCAAAGCATTACACCTCTATGAAAAATCACTTATCAGGGAAAAACTAAGCTCTAATACCACATGTCAGGAAATGTAGGTCACTTCCACAGTAATCCTAGTAGAAGAGAAGAAGAATTTAATCAAGAACATATATGAAACAAGCAATCACACAGTACACAAAGATTTTACCCTGGAAACCCTTAACCGAGAAAACCAACATTCCTTTGAGTGTTCTGTTCTCTTGTTGTCTTATTCATTTAGAATAAAAGGTTACATGTCTAACATTGGTCCACAACTAAGACACAATCGACATCATACCCTCTTGCACAAGCAAAAAAAACCCTGCAGCCAAATTAGCTTATATATGCATGACCAAAAACCTACACTTACACATACATTAACCTAAAAAGGTGAATTCTTTGATCACTTATCAATAACATCCTTTACATCCTTACAACACTCTTCTTTATAGGATTTACAACAGGAAAACCCCTAAATATTGGCGCCCAAAAACGGTTACAGATCCATGCATATCATTGGCTACAAATACCATAAATCCATGGATTTTGTTACAATCGACTCCAACTCGGGTTTACCAGTCGACCTCCATTCAATCTCTAGTCGGTTGTCTCACACCCGCACTTCGACCTCTTGTCGGTTGACTTTTCGTCAATATTTTTGACTTCAACTTTACCTGGTCGACTTCCTCGACCTTCAACTTGCTGTCGATCTACCTTGACTTCAACCTGTTGTCGATGTTGTCGATCTACCTCGACCTCAATCATCAGTTGATTCACCTTGACTAGAATTTCATTGCAAAGAATATAAAAACCCAACAATAATCATGTGGGTTAGTTTCTTTGCAGCTACAGGGTCACCCAACATCTTAAGACAACAACGCAAGAAGTCACTTAGTTTTCTAATTCAGTCTTGGCGTAAGTGATGCATTGTGTTTTCTCTTGATTCATGCATCACAACTCTTCATGCACACATTCATATTCTTGTTCCTTTTGTTTTTCACGTTTATCTTCTTCACACCCACAAGCCTCTTCCAATGCCCTTTGTATTGTGCGTTGCAATTATTCATGTACATGAGATTCTTCCAATGCCCTCTACTCTATGTGCTTTAATGTTTTGTGCACATTGTCCTTTTCCAAGGCTATCTATGTGTCACACAAGAATTGCAACTAATAAACATAAATTATCTTATTAAATTATTAATTGTACAAATTTCAAATAATAAGCCACAAACTAAGGTAAACCTACTATCAAATAAAAAGATACAATTCCAAATCCATATGTTAGCACCATTTAAAAGAAATGAAAGAGTATACAAAAACCAACCATGAATAAAATCTACAGCATGGAATGTCCAATCTCACAACACTTTATGAATATAGAGTAAAAAAGAATAATGCCAATAACCACATACCACCAAAAATTCTCCAAAAATGTATGACCACCAAATTTCTTAATTAAGAAGAAATGAGTTTACATTGCCAAGTAAAAATCCCTTTTTTTTCTTATAAACTATAGTATTTATACAAAATGGTAAAGCATAAGGTGTTTGAAATGATTCCACTAAGTGGTTCTTCATATTCCTCTTAACTCTCATAAGTTTGTCCCTTTTTAGTTATTATATCATATACATTAACTTCCCATATTTAATGTAAAGTTTCAATATCTTCAACAACACGTGGATAATTTTTAATTTTTTCTTTCAAGTAACACTTCACATATAGACATATCATGTGCAATTTCTTTAATAATTAAGAATATGGAGAGCATCCATTGCACAGGATTCACACACAGAAATATAGAATTGTATTACTCACAATAAACAAAGATACATAAGGTATATATAGTTGGAGTGAGATCCAACTCATTTCATTCTTGGAGGGAGAGGTTGAGAGAATCTCTCAACATCCTTCAACAAACCCAATCCAATCCCGAGAATCTAGTATGCATCATTAATGAGGCATTATCTCTAACACCCCCCCTTAATGCCTACATTACACATTTTCACAAATCAAAAAATGTTACAACACACAAATTTTGTCATGTTTGTATGACTGGTCCTCATACGCAGTTACACCCATCTCTAAACTTCATAGGCACACTCTTTCTCTCCCATCATATTTGAGCTACAACTTCATACAACACAAATACAACTGCTTCCAACCATCTTTGAAGTATCTATAGGACCGACGATTCTAAACTACCCCAAAGAATAGTTTGGATATTGAAACATTCAGTAATTGATCTTATAAAATGACCTTTTTACACACACTCACCAACACAATGATAACCCGTAACTGATTATCTTGGAGCACTGAAGTACAACAAGAACTTCCAGCATTTAATAGACTTGTAGACATACTCAAACTAATTATGCATTCTTGTGGCACCGAAGAACTCAAGAACTACAGGATTGAATTACATCACTTTGTTCTATATTTGGTTCTGTATAATTTTAATTTTTACAAACAAAATAAATATAAGACTAATACACATCAGGCCACACAATAAATCTGAAGTCTACGGGATCCAATAGCCATCAACAATTAAATTCGTGGATCATCTTCACGTCCTTCCAACACAAATTTTGCATCACTGTTGCTACTGTTGTCCCATTGAGTCAAATTGGACTTAGGAAGGTATAAGAATAAGTACCATAGCGGAAATTTTTTTCCGAGTGCACCTAGACTCATAAAGAACTGCATTCTTGTTGCAATTAAAAATGAAGAAAAATGCAAATTCACTTGTACCAGTTGTTGCAGATTTCCATGATGTTGATGATGAAAGAAATGAAGATTGAATGCCAATGGTCCAATTTCTCACATTGAATTCGAATTCGAATCCGGGACTACTCTAATTCCATCTCATAAAAAAAAATTGAACACACAATTTTTAATTTTTTATTGTTGCTTCCAAAAAAATGTGAAAGTGATGGCCCATACGATGTTGGAATAGACTCATTCATCAGCTAGATATATCAACAATGAGATGCGAGCTCTTAAATTTGTTGCCGGTGAATTGATGTATCCTCTCCATGATGTCACCTTTCCATCTATGGCTCATACAGGAAGTGATTTCACTCAAATATACATATGGAAACTCACAGTAGCAGGTTTTTCATCCAACCAGCCCACACAGTCACAGAACCAGAACACTCTTCACACACCTATGCTAAGCTATTTCTACATATGTACAATAGATTATAACATACATCTCTCACATTCTCCTTGGCACTCTCGTGAGATATTAATCACAGCCAGGCTCTGATTCCAAATTGAGAATATGGAGAGAATCCATTGCACAGGATTCACACACAGAAATATAGAATTGTATTACTCACAATAAATTACATAGATACATCAGGTATATATAGTTGGAGTGAGATCCAAATTATTCCACTCTTGGAGGGAGAGGTTGAGAGAATATCTCAACATCCTTCAACAAACCCAATCCAATCCCTAGACTCTAGTATGCATCATTAATGAGGCATTATCTCTAACATTAATTTGGTCCATAAATATTTTATTTTTATTTAGAGGGAATATCAATATATTCTGTGAGTTTTTCTTTGCTAATACTTGAGATGTCTTTAATTGCATGTTTCTCCACTCTCTGGCCCTCCTCCAAATCTATCATCATCTCTTCTTCTTGAGGTTTAAATGAATTAAATTTTTTCTTTTGAAGGAATATCAATATATTCTTTGATTTTTGCTTTGATAATATTTGAGATGTCTTTAATGGCATGCCTCTCCACTCTTTGGCCCTCTTCCAAATCTATCATCACCTCTTCTTGAGGTTTAAATGAGTTAGATTCACTAATGATAATACTTGAGATGTCTTTAGTTGCATGTCTCTCCACTCTCTGACCCTCCTCCAAATCTATCATCACCTCTTCTTGATGTTTGAATGAGTTAGCTTCACTAAAGAAAGGTAAGTTGCACTTCTATGTGATTTTTTCAATTACTTGCAACAATTGTTGGCATTCATTGGAAGCATTATTAAATTTTCTATTCAACTAGAGGGCAATGTAGTCCCTTTTTGTGAAAATTGAAATTTAATTTGTGATCAGGGTAAAACCATGTAAAGTGCACTCATGTAAAGGTAATTTGCACTTCTATGTGATCTTTTCAATTACAATTGTTGGCATTCATTGGAAGTATCATTAAATTTTTTATTCAACTAAAGGTCAATGTAGTCTCGTTTTGTGAAAATTGAAATTTAAATGTGATTAGGGTAAAACCATGTAAAGTGCACTCATATATTTTATGAAAAAAACATCAAATATGTAATCTAGTTTTAATGATTAGCAGTGGCAAGGTAGCCATTGTGTATGAGACGAACAAAGTTCGCTCACACAAGAATAATCCAAAATATCTGGAATATAGTAACATGAGACGAACAAAGTTCGCTCACACAATAATAATCCAAAATATCTGGAATATAGTAACCAAATCCATATGGACAAATATATATGTAATAAGAATGAATAATAAGATATAGATGATATAGATGATTACAATTGAGAATGAGGGCCTGCTTATATACCCACGTAGGGGTGCCCTTTACCAATAGTCATGTCCTTTGAGACATGACCTTTCATTATTAATAATTATTATTTATTAACTATTATTATGTTATGAATATCTATTTATGTATATTTTATGTTCATAACAGTGGATGTACTGAAATATTATTGAGACATATGTTAAAGAGAGTATCAAGCTATAATCACTACAAATGAAAGAAAAGAAGGCTTCAAAGAAAACAATTGGGTAGTCATGAGAATCCATCCTTTGAGAATCAATTCACTACGCAAGATAACTCCATTTTTCATCCTAGGAATGTCTGCAAGAGAATATATGTATTCATGTGCCACCCCTTTATGCGATCAAATCATCTTCGTGTTTTCTCCTAATGTTCCTTTTGATCATCTACTTTGTTGGAGAGTAGAAGTGATTCAAAATAGTGGTCTTAAAGATCTTGGAGCTTCCTATATAGTGTCATCTATGTTCCATCTAGTTCATCTTTTATCTCTAGAGTGCATTTTCCAAATTAAATAGTGCTCCCTTTCTCAACCTTATAATATTCAACTTGATTTTCTAAGAAATACACTATTTTTTTATAGCAGTAGATTGGATGGCTTCCACCTTAGAAACTCTAGTAGAAACCATTACCACTAGGCCCGGGCCCCTCTTGTCTACATCCATAGTTTTGGTTTCAACCGTTTCTACATTGTCCTTATCTACATCGACCTTCTTCCTCTATGAATTTTCTTGACAATTTTCCTCTCTTTCCTTTTAAAAGTGAAAATATCTAGGCAAGCCACCTCATTAGAGGGAAAATCTTATTGCATAAACTATTGAAAACCAGGACCCATGGGAGAGGAAAATGCATTTCCTATCATCTTGTCTATAAATTCCATTGTTGTATGTGATGTATGTTATGTATATGTTTCACTTCCACCATCTACCCCTACATTTTCCTTTCTAATTTTCTTCTTCTACTCTCTTTCTTTCAACTTCAACATCTACATTGGATTTCTTTCTTCTTTCTTCTTCTATAACTAACTCTTTTCATTTTTCCTCTTCTTGTTTCTTCTTCATATCTTATACTTATTTCTTTCTTTTCTCTTATTCTTCAAGTTCTTTCCTCACCTTAGCTTCCACTTCTACTTTGGCTTGAAACTTCACCTTATTCCAATATTTTTTTACCTTTTCCCTCACTTTAAATTTTGCTTCGGATGCAAGTTGAGATTTATCTTCTGCTTCAACTTTCTTTCTTTTCATCTCCTCCTTTGTTTTATTCTTCCATTCTTTTTCTTTGTCATGATGTCTTATCCTAGTTTGCACTTATTCAAAATATAATTCCCTTTTCATTGTTTCTTCCTCTTCCCACTCATCATGAGTATATGGCCTAGTAATGGCCACATACACTACATGATATACTACCACCTTCTCAGGATCAAGTCCTTTAAATCTTTCTTCTATAAAATTATAATCTTCCATTGCCTCTACCGCCATTCTTTCAAAATTAGAATTGTTTAGTCCATAAAATATTATATAAATAGGATAAGATGGACACAATTTCTTCTGGTCCTTTATAAGTGAGGCATTAATACCATGTAGAATGGTATAATAGTATATTTCCCTAATCACCAACCTATCTCACACAAATCTTACAAAATATAAGGAGCTTTGGTTGCTCCATAAATTGTAATGTAAGTGTCATGTTCATTTAGGGACCAATCTCCAAACTAAATCACAACTTTCTTATCTTCTTTAAACAATCTTGGGGTTGTCTTACAAAAAATCAATTCATACAGTGGGGTGAAGAAATTGTCACATATGCTTGTATACTACCTCAAGTATTTATGTTGTTGTATTTAATATTGACAATAGGCTTACACCTATGAATATAATATGCTCTGATTCCATCCCAATGCTTGAGAAGGATCAGTGGCACAATTGAATTCAAGGAGACAGTATGACATTTAAAACTCAAGAGCATTACTAAGATTATGATACCTATCCCTAGCCATTACATCCATCATAATGTGGGACAATATGGAAACCTAATCAAATATTGATCCTTTCTTTACAATGGTATATATAAAAGGTAGGTACAAGGATTCCTCAAAGTCTGTTGCAACAACATAGATGTATGGTACCCTCAAATTGGTGGGACAAATCCCAATGTCTTGGGACTTAAATTGTTTTCCTTCAATCCACCTCTTTCTCATCACTGTATGATAATTCTTTAATCTACCAAATTATTTTACCCATGCTAGTGTCATTGACACTTTTCTCTAATGAACTTGAGGCACATTTACAAATTGATTGGTTGAAAATAAGTAATACACCTACCATGATCATTGGTTGTTATTCTTTTCTCCAAATTCACATGATTAATGATCCACTTGACTATTTTTTCACATGGAAAAACAACAAGTTTTGTAGCCACATTGTGCAAGAGGGACCTTCGAATGTTTTGGTATACGTTAGCATCTCCATCCCCTTCCTCAATTGGAGTAGCTAGCAAGTTAGGCC
The DNA here is from genome assembly GCA_009831015.1 of Picea engelmannii. NCBI lineage: Eukaryota > Viridiplantae > Streptophyta > Pinopsida > Pinales > Pinaceae > Picea > Picea engelmannii. The sequence continues at coordinate 680,190 of ML781558.1, read as the reverse complement.
ATGTTTCCTCCCTAAACATTTGAAATAGATCACACCATTGAGGGTAAGTGGGCAGTCCTGCATAGTTGGATGTGTCTGTGTAAATTGGCTTCTTAGGTTCTTTGGGTTCAATTTCTATGTATTGTCTTTATTTTTATTTGTTTTGGGTTTTATCCCTTAGGATCCATATAAATAGTCTTACATGCCACCCATTTTGACAACAAAGCACATTAATCGGGTTAGAAAATAAAACCAAATACTTCAAATTGGATAAATCAATCAAATTCAGTATAGCTTCAACTCTCTATGTAATAGATTTGACATTATGGATCTAAGCCTAGCCTCAACATATGGAAAGTAAAATTTCAAACAGAGCCACACCTTGACTTCAACCTCATTTTCTTTTGAAGTCCCCTGAATATATTCAAAGCTCAACACCGTCAGATGCAATATTTGAAAATACAAGCTTTATTTGATTTAGGATGTGAACTAGAACAAGCTTGAACCAAGGATTCTTGAGGTTTCAAATTTGGTTGACATGAAACCTCATTCGCAAGAAACTAATGTTAGGGACTAAGTAAGTATTTTCAGCTCATACATTCGAATTAATATGAATGAGCCTTCAAAAAGAATGATAGATTTCCAACTACGCAATAGGGGCATGGTATGGTATTTCATTTGATATTTAATTTGAAATGAAAGAAATAATTTTTGATTGGAAAGGTCGTGGGTGCATTAAATCTGAATTAAATTCAAAATATCATATAAATTATGTTATTAAATGCATGCTTTTGAGTTTGGAGGGGATCTTGATACACCGTCAAGGAAGGTTCAAATGATAGATCGTCCAAACTTTGAAACCCCAAATGAATTAACAAGGGTCTAAAAAAAATGCCCATAATGAATGTTTGAAGTGGCATAATGAACCATCAAGCCATTTCAAAAAATGTAACCCATTTCAAAAAATGTTACATTTGAATGTTAAGGAGTATCTCGATGAACCATTTACATTTGAATGTTAAGGATGTTCATTTTTCATAAGCTAGGTTAAGCATGTAGTTGATTTAATTTCATCATGTCTTAACCATAAACAAGAATGTTGCAACAACCAAGATCACAAGAAGAAACACCATGCATAAGAACACAAGATATATACTGGGAAACGCTTCTCAAACAAGGGAGAAAAACCCAACCAAATCCTTTGCTATATTCTTCAAGAGAAATACCTTTCACCACCAAGAATATCCAGCACAAAACAGGGTGCACAAAACCCTAGAACTCTAGAGCCCAAGAGAGGTGCGCAACTTTGACCAAGAAGTGTATTTGCTGAAATTTCCAAAACTCACAAGTGTGTGTGTCTACAATGAAAGATTTCCTTTTACTTATATTCGACTTATCCTATCAACTGAAGTGTCTATTGGCACAATAGGGCCTAACTCACTTAGATATATTATTTATTTATCATTATAATAATTACTATTACTATTACTATTACTATTAATTATCTTTTACATTTTATCTTTAGACACAATAAGGTAGGGTCGACCTGTACCCTTTATATAATAACTAGGGTTAAAAGTACGTCTGAATCTTGAACAATATATAACAAAGGATCTAATACACCCAGTAGTGCCCATCCACTAGGGGCACATCCATAGGGATGCCATGGACTTGATTCACTGCATTACATAGATGAACCAGGTCTTCACATGTTCACCTGTGCTCGTCCATAGGCACGTCTACTCTACATATTTTCTTTCCCATTGCCACCAACATGAGGATCATATAGAGTCTTCTCATCAACTCTGCTACTCAGAGGAGGCCATCACATCATCTTCATTTATGTTCACATGATGATGTGCCTAGCACTTTTGGGATTTCCCACGTTCACCTTTTGCTCAACCACAAGCACGTCCTAACTCAACAGATTATTTTTTACATCGGATAATCATCTGGATTTCTTCTCACTCACGTCATGGAGGAGGCTATCTCTACGTTCCTGACTTTGTCCCAGGCAGGAACCACAAACCCTTCATAGGGGATTTCTCTCAGGTTTGTAAGCAGAGAGAGAGACTTCACATAGCTGCTATGTTCCACATATCATAGGTTTGTAAGCTGGAGGATGTCTCCCATAGATGCATTCATCAACACTCCCTCTTAGCTAGGGAGGCATTCTTCATTAAGCCAAGTCTCATACCGATATACTCTGAATTTTGTTTTTGGCTAAGGTCATCCATACTCCCTCTTAACTCGGAAGGAGTACTTCACCAAGTAAATGTTTGGTGTAAATTTTTGCAGTCTGCTCATGTGTAGAAAGGGTACTGCAAGTATACAATTTTCTTCTGCATCATATCTTTGACATAAGAATATTTTATCTCCTTGTGTGTCAATCCATTAGAAAGCACTGGATTCTTTAAGGATATTTATATATGGCTCTCTGTCATCAACATAGGATCCATCTCATGGTCAAGTAAATCTGTTGGAAGTATGTGAAGCCACATTGCTTCGCACACTTACTGCTATACATACTCTATCTCTGGTGCACTTAAGGCTAGATAGTTATGTTTCTTGATGCAATAGGAAACCATGGAAGACTTCAAAGTAGAACATTAACCGGATGTGATTTTCCGGTTCACATTTTATCGGTCATCTGGCATACTTCTTGGGATACTTCTTGTCCCAATAAGTAGTGCATAATACTCAGATTCTTCATCTCGAATTCATAAATCAAGGATTACTTGTAACAACAACGCTTTCTAAATAATTCATCACGACCAGGCTGTCATCACCAATATTGTAATGATATAAGTTTGGATCACCAACACTCTTGTTTGAAATCCAGACTTATCAAGAATCCATCTATCTAATATAGTTTCCAACTCATGGATGGAAGTGTATCTGGTTCACTGGATCAGGTGTTTCAGAAAACTCCCTATGTTTGTGAGAAACCTCTGGCTATAGATATCATTTTGTATTTCCTTGATACTTTCAGCAGCTGCATGCTTTACCACAAGTTTCTCTTTCTGGTCCTTGAATAATATCTTGTGCACCATCCTATTAAATTATACTGGTACTCTTCTGTTATGGCATTTGGCCATATTGGTTCTCTTGTTGCTTCTCTAATACAAGGAGTCTTATCATCAATGAAGTGTCTCATGTCTGAAGGATAGCTTTGAAAAACTATTTTTCTTTCTCGGAAGGTGCCTTGAGAGGCTTGTATTCTTTTCTTCCTTTTTCATAGTGAGTCGAGGTAGGCATTTGATGCCTTACTACAATATCTCTGAACATATCAACTGGAGATCCTGGATAACCTGGAGTAATGTTTGTCTCCCTCTGAATTGCTGAAGGGGGAGAAGGTATTGTCTTACTGTCAATCTCCATCTGAGATTCTCTGGTTCTTTAAAAAACTATCTCTTCTTCAAGGACAATGTCTCTGCTTGTCTCAATCTGTCTCTTACTAGAGATGTCTTTGAAGATTCATTGTATCCTTTCTTCCTAAAGGATCTAGCTTGGAATTCTTCTCTTTGGGTATATGAATTTATATGGTCATGTACATATTCTTCTTCATATCTCATCTAATATGTTGCCTTCTGCAACCTTCACTATGGCTTCCTCAAGGTTATCACCTATGACTTGAACAAGGTCAACAAGACAACAAGAAAGAATAATACTTTTTTGATAATAGTAGATAAAATAAAAAAACACGAATAATCATTACAGTATCCCTTTTAGAGCTATCACTTGTGACCTATTTGAAGCAAAGATCAAAAGTAAGAAATAAAATACGAAATGAGGTCAACACTCTGCTAGTGTTGTGATCAAACATTCCTCCATGGTAACCTGAGATCAACAAACGAAGTTTCTCCTAGAGGAGATGTTAGTTGTATCTGTTACATTAAGCATTTATCTCAATATTCTCACATGCTACCAAGTATAATACTTTACAAATATTGCTACCTCAACTATAGTGTTTACTTGTAAGGGGTAGTAATCAACTTTGCCATGTGTAATTTTGAATCTTATCAGCTTAATTAATCAAACCTGGAACCTGGTGTCTTGTCCTCAAGAATGAGTGTGTGTTGCTTTTCTTCTAAGTCTCCTTCACTCAAGATGACAAGTGCTTTATTCAACCTGTCTTTTGTACTAGGACAATATGCTATCTTGACAGAAGGTTGGGTTAGAGAATAAACTCTATGATCTCAACTTTAATCCATCTAATACCTTGAATTTGATTTTGACCAAACGTTAGTATGATGGTCATAGATTCAACATGCAACCTAGATCAAAATAATGTCATAACAAATAGACACATATCAGAATAATCAAACTTGGGTTGCCATATTCCTCTGAATGTGTTGGTTCTTGAGATCCTTATGGATCCATGGAAAGAGATCCCTTCTCCTGCAAATACCCTTTAAATCTTTAACAATTTAAACATATGTGAGTACATACCTCTGATAACATTTGCAAGTAGTGGCACCATCTGGTAGCAATGGTAATAATTACCAACTCTTAAGAATTTCAAGGGTGATTGCAACTGGTACTACAACTGATACTTCAACTGATACTGAAACTGCAACTGCAACTACAACTTAGGGTTTAATGAGGAAACCCTAATTTTTCAAACTTCAAAATTTTAAATTCTGATCTAGTGGCTAGATGCGTTGAGCTAAGGCGAATATGCTGGTACAGTCAAATTTCTAAAAATCCAAATTCCCCCCCTCAAACTTTACCAATGGATTTATGGACTGGTGCTTCTAGTTTTCTGGTACTTCTGGTTTTCTGGTACTTCTGGTACTTCATGTACTTTTGATTTTCTGGTACTTCTGGTACTGGTAAAAACTAGGGTTTCACTTTTCAGGAGATCTACCCACTGAAAAGGTGCACTGAAGGTGCCAAAGAGTTCCTTGGGTTAGGGCACACTTTTCTATATGGTTTTGAAGCTAAAAATATTCTTCAATAAAAGCCCTAATTTTCTTGTACGACAACAATGACATTTTTCCTTTTTCTTATGAAAGAAGCTTGTGCAATGGGTTCTTTCAAGACCTATGCTATGATACCATGTTGATTTTTCATAATCTAGGTTAAGCATGTAGTTCATTTAATTTCATAATGTCTTAATCATAAACAAGAATGTTGCAACAACCAAGATCACAATAAGAAACACCATGCACAAGAACACAAGATATATCTTTGGAAACCCTTCTCAAACAAGGGAGAAAAACCCAGCCAAATCCTTTGCTATATTCTTCAAGAGAAACACATTTCACCACCAAGAATATCTAGCACAAAAGAGGGTGCACAAAACCCTAGAACTCTAGCGCCCAAGAGAGGTGCACAATTTTGACCAAGAAGTGTACTTGCTAGAATTTCCAAAACTCACAAGTGTGTGTGTGTCTACAATGAAAGATTTCCTTTTACTTATATTAGACTTATCCTATCAACTGAAGTGCCTATTGGCAAAATAGGGCCGACCTCACTTAGATATATTATTTATATATTATTATAATAATTACTATTACTATTACTATTACTATTAATTATCTTTTACATTTTATCTTTAGACACAATAAGGTAGGGACGACCTGTACCCTTTACATAATAACTAGGGTTACATGTAGGTCTGACTCTTGAACAATATATAGCAAAGGATCTGATACACCCACTAGTGCTCATCCACTAGGGACAAATCCATAGGGATTCCATGGACCTGATTCACTGCATTACACAGATGAACCGAATCTTCACATGTTCACCTATGCTTGTCCACATGCACGTCTACTCTACAGATCTACTTTCCCACTACCACCAACAGGAGGATCATCTGGAGTCTTCTCGTCAACTCTGCTTCTCAGAGGAGGGCATCACATCATCTTCATTTCTGTTCACATGATGATGTGCCCAACACTTTTGGGATTTCCCAAGTCCACCTTGTGCTCAGCCACAGGCACATCCTAACTCAAAAGGTCGATTTTACATCGGATAATCATCTGTAGTTATTCTCACTCATGTCACAGAGGAGGCCATCTCTATGTTCTTGACTCTGTCCCATGAAGGAACCACAAACCCTTCATAGGGGCTTTCTCTCAGGTTTGTAAGCTGAGCGAAAGACTTCACATCGCTGCTATGTTCCACATCTCACATGTTTGTAAGCTGGAGGATGTCTCCCATAGCTGAATTCATCAACAAATGAGTGTCTCGATGAACCATTAAGAGCTTCGAAAAGAGGATCTTTCATACCATCCCGATGAACTGTCAAAATATGGACAATAATAACTTTGGAAATGACACAATGAACTATCAAGCTATTTTAAAAGATACTGAAATGGAAACTGGGAAATTTCTTTGAAGAACCATCAAATTATTCTAAAATATGTGATGTATTATATTTGAACACCTCCAAATGAACCATTGAACATTTTCTAAAAGAGTCCTTGAATAAAATTTTTAAATGGTCCAATGAACCATCATAAGCTTCAAACAAAATGATATAAAAACAACATCTTTATAAACTTCTTGATGAACTATCAAGGCTTTCAAAAAGAGATCTCATTCAAAACTTAAAAGTTACTTGATGAATCATCGAACAACTTCGAAGGATGTAATTTGAAAGTCTCTTGATGAACCATTAGGCACATTCCAAAGATGCAACAATGCTTCTTTGAAAATGACCCAACAAACCACCAAGAGGAATCAAAAGATGTAGGCATTCAAAAGTTTGAATTCGCCTAATGTATTGTAAAGCGAGTTCGAAAGATGTTCGAAGATAATTTTTGAAATATCTCGATGAACTGTTAGGGCATTCTAAAAGATGTTTTGTTCAAAATTTTGAAGTGGCTTGATGAACCATCAAGCCCTTTCGAAATATCTAAACCTTCAAATCTCATGAATTATCAAAGTGATTCTGAAAAAGTAATATAAGAAGTATAAAAAGTGCTCAACCGGATTCAATTAAATTTTTAAAGCAAACATTTAAAAATACATGAAATCTTCCACGAGTAACACAATTTGAATGTTAGGGTTGAAGAAACCCCTAAATGGTAAGATGCATAAGTGATCAAGGTATCGAGAAAAAGAACAAACAAGTAGTTAACCATTATCTCTATAATACCTAAAAACACCATGATCCAAGTAGAAATGTAAGCAAAGAAGACTTAAAATTGAAGAAAGAGGGGGGCTCACATTTCTAGGGCCACATTGATGTGGCAAACTACAGGTTCAAGTGTCAATAATTTGTATAAATAAAACCATGACCTACTACATCATGCATACTTATGATGATGATATGAATGAACATACATACCATTGAAACTCAACATTCTCATCATCTCCACAATTTGTATTCAGAAAAAATCAATATTGTTCAAAATATTTCAAATAAAATTAATTTAATAATATTACATAGTTAATACTTTTAGGGAGTTTAGTTCCCAATCAATGTTTGTTTAATGTTTGTTGTCAATTGTCCATGTGACTATGACTATGACTCTATTTGGTGTGACACACTAATTTAATGGTTTTAAAAAACTACAATTATATATTATTTTTATTAATAATTTTTTTAAAATTTAAAATTATATATTATTTTTATTATAAAAAAAATCTATATTTTTTAAAAATCTAAAACTATATTTTATTTTAATCTTCATACTCACAAAGTCAACATTTATTATATCACATTCACATTCCAAATTTAGGCATCTTTAGAGTGAAGAAAAACCTTATTTCATCTTTGACATCTTAAAATGGGTGGTGTGTTCCCCAAAATCTTAAAAAAATATCTTTCCACCTAGTATTTCCTCAAAATAAACACATACATAGATATAATTGTTCTTCTTTTTATTTGCCTTTTTAAGATGTGAATATATGACTTAAGACACAAAGTGATGAAATCATTATACTTATATATCAACTTCCACTTTTTCCTAGGAACATCATTGGTCATGGTGAACCGACACCTTCTCCACTTCGTACCATCACTAGTGATGGTGATAGTTGATGATCAAATTTATTATTATTTTAATATGAAAAAGATGGTCATCCATTTCCAAGTTCACTATAGTTTGGATTTCTAAAATTGGATGGTTTGGATTTCTAAAATTGGATGTGATGTTAGAATTTTTTCAATTTATATTAAATTAAAATAATAATAATATTAACATTTAAATATAAGACAATATTAAAAGTGAAAATGATTATAATGGGAGAAATTTAATTTAGTAAATTAATTTAAGTGATTAAATGTTTTGATTTAGCTATAAGTTTAATTTTTTTTTTTAAATAACTTAATAATTTTTTTACAAAATTTTATAAAAAAATAATATTATAAAAAATTTATATAAAAATTAATCATTAATATATATATATATATATATATATATATATATATATAATAATAAAAAAACTATCTACTCTAAATTATTAAAAATAATTAAAAATATGTAGAAAAAAACTTTACCCCAATAAAATTAAAAAAAATAAAAAAAATAATAAATATCCAAAATTAATTCATACTAATATATCTTATATTATCTTATGCATATAAGTTAAAACACAACACAAAAAATAATAATAAAAATTCAACATCAATTTATATAATCATATCCTATACATATAAAATAAAACATATTTGTGATTGTGTCTTAGAACACTAGTACAATACAAAAGATGATAATAAACATTCAATATCAATTTATACAATTATATCCTATACATATAAAATGAACCATATTTGTAATTTTGTCTTATAAATTTGGAAAGTTTTAAAATTAAATTTATTACTAACTCAACTCAGCATTACTTTTTTATAATTGTTTTTGTTAATATAAAAATCCTCAAATAATGTGGGATAATATTTTTGTATAAAAATGTATAATAATTGTAAACTCAACTATTATCTTAATAAAAGACATTACTCTTTTATAATTGTTTTTTTAATATACAAATCCTCAAATAATGTGGGATAATATTTTTGTATAAAAAGATATAATAATTGTAAGATGAATAAATATTAAACATATCTGATTTAGTAATGAATATTAAAAAAAGAAACACATGAAATAAATTAAAAAACATTACTCTTTTATAATTGTTTTTGTTAATATAAAAATCCTAAATAATGTGGGATAATATTTTTGTATATAAAAATATATAAGATGTATAAATATTAACCATATTTGATTATATTTGATTTAATAATGAATATTTAAAAAAAAAATAAAAAAAAATTAAATAAATAATGTAAAAAAGAGATTTTTTTTTTTTAATTAAAAAAAAAGGTTCAACTCAAGAGATATGGATTCTCTATGAAATGAAAAATGAAAAAAGAAAAAAAAATATACACCTCTTTCGTTAAATGTCTTGTTAATCAAATGTGAAAATCTAAAAGCTACAAACTTTTTTAGAGATATGGATTCTCTATGTAATGAAAAATTAAAAATGAAAAAAAAATTATACACCTATTTCGTTAACTGTCTTGTTGATCAAATGTGAAAATCTAAAAGCTACAAACTTAACTCATTAGAAATCGGAAATCTAAATAAATGTTAAAGCTATAATGTATGGGATTTTTTAAAAAGTTGAAAACCATTAAAAAAGGTTATGGAATTATGAACAATATACTAAAGTTTGAAAATTTAAACTACATATACAATAATAGCTTGCCTTATACTTTATATATTTTAATCCTTCCTTATACTTTACATATTTTAATTTACCACATAAAACAATTTCATTAAGAATATGCAATGACATTTCACTTTTGAAAGGAATGACTTTTAGTTCCATGATGCAAAGAAAGAGAATAACTTAAGATTCAACTTTCACAATGTTCGTATGTAGAAATCTAACACAAAGGTTAGTGGAATGCCACGTGTCAACACTATTTTTTTTCATAGAGGGCCAACATAAAATAACCATGTACCTATCTGACAAAATCTTTTTTCTCTCTTTAAACGGTTTTCCTTTTTTTTATACATTCATGATGCAAGGAATATAAAATTGCAAATGACTCATGATTCATATCACATATCTGTACTAGTGGAATGTCTTAGGCCAACAATGTTAATGAGGGCATTGTATGTTGTGATAGATAATATGGTGGCTATTTTGGCAATTAGAGATTGTGAAGACCTTTTAATTATTCTTGAAAGTAATGATCAAGACGAAGAGGGTGGGGATAAGCTCAAGTTTGAAATTACTTTTGCTTTGGAATCTCCTCATTTAGGGAGTTTAGATCTCTTTTTACACATTTTTTTATTGGTTTGGACAACCTTTTTACTACAAACTATTACATTGTATGTAGAGTGAAGGAAAACATAGGTTACATGAAACAACTAATAGATAAGATAATAATGTTTTAACAATTAGAAATACAATATTGAATAAGAATGAAATTCTAAATTTCAGAATTAATATTAATAAATGTGGTGAAGTATGGATATTGGCATCATTATGTACTTAAATTTGGGTCCTTCGAGCTAGTCTTGATTATACTAGCAAGGTTCCCCATGGAAAAACACTAAATTAGAATGGCAAAAGCTTAGCTTGCACATGCTTGGAGTGATATGCAATGACAATAAGGATCAAATATGGGAAGTGAGATTTATTTGCATGGGTTGTATTAAGAGATTCCCTCTAGTCCTTTGGGATGTCTCATCGAGTTGAGAGTGATTTCATTGAGGCGAAGTTTGGTTAGTGGTTCTTTCCCTTTAGACCTTGCAATGCCAAGGCTTTGAAGTTTGAGGATCCTCTATCTTCAATGTAACTGACTTTCTAGGCTATTGACATTATTTTTTTCTCGATGTAGGCAATTCAATCCCCTGGATCTCTCCTTCAATCTCTTCAATCCCTTGGTACTATTCCTTTCTCTTTGAACAACCTCACACATCTCATGGTTGTCTACTTAAAAAAAGAAATTGAGTGGAAGCATACCCACTCAGATTTTTACTCAAGATCTCCATCATCCTCTTCATCAGATGTGTTGTGCCCTATGACATTTACATAAGATGGAAGTGGGAGTTGAACCTGAGAATCAAACGATTTGATCCTACCACAAGAGGAATGGCCTAATGATTTCTTAGAACAACAATGTTATTGATCCCTCTATAGATGATGATGTGAGGAGGGTAGATGAAAAAATATATAAAAGGTTGTACATGGTATGATTGGGAGTGCAACCATAGAATTTATAGTAGAGGTATTGATGGATAGGTTCTTGCTCTGCATTTCTTGTTCATCCAAGTAGAGGTGGCATTGATATCTTGTAGGTAGTGATGGCATTGATGGTTGCATGAGAGCATCATTGGTTGACTAATTCCCTTCAAGAATTGTGAGAGGAAATTCAATCAAAGATAAGATTCTTGTCAATGATCCTAATGACGTGACCATAATAGGTGGTTTTGTGATTATCTGATAGGAAATCAAAACAACAGATATGGATGATGGAGGGTAAATGACTAGAATCGATGGCATCATAGTTATTTGATGGAGGGATAAAAAATGTCACCTTTTCACTAGTTTGCTAGACAAATCCCACGAAGTCCTTTCTCATAATATTTTTTTCCCAGAAAAAAATGTAGCTTCTATTGAGTAAATGGAAGTTACAATCCTTAGGTGCATAGGCACATTACAATAAATGCATCATATATCAAGCTCAAGTCTGTTTTGAAGACTAACCAGTGGCTTGTAGAAATCCATTTCAAAAATGATCCCCAAAAGTTAAAGCTTCAATGTTCAAAACATTCCCTTATAATGCTACTTTACACAATGAAAAGCAAACCCAACACAAAAAAATTACATATCAGAAATGATTCCATGTCTTATGGAGAGAAATCCTCCTTCAAAGAATTCTTCCAAAACAAAGTAGTTCTTAGACAAGAGTAGAACATCTTTGGAAAGTGCATCGACAACATAATTAAATTCCCTTTGAATATGAGTAAAATTGATAATTCTAAATAGAGTAGAGATTTCATGAAGTTGAAGTGAAATTTGTTGAAGATGAAAATTAGCAATTTGAGCCTTCACCTTCATCCAATCGATAACCAACTTCGAGTCCCCAAATACATGTAGTTATATAATATTCCCATGCACAACAATTTTGAGAAGATTAAACAAGGATTTGAATTATCCCAAGTTATTTGTCTCCTGGCCCAAATTTTCTTTACCATAGATAAAATGAAGCTCAAAGAGATGTAGGATAAAACCTAGGCCACATGTTCTTCCTAGGCCTTGCATGCCCCATCGAAGAAGCCCCAAGACACATATTTATTGATCACCACATTGTTGACCATCTGAGGATGTTCCAACTTCTGATCAAACTTTTAGTAAGGGAAGAGGGCCAATGCTTGTTGAGAAACCTTAAACGTAGGGTGTCCCTTGTTCTCAAATATGCTCACATTTATGGCTAACCATATCCCCACCATAACCAAAATATAGAGCACCCTAAATTCTTTCAAGGCAGAATAGATTAAAAAACGGATGGAAGTAATCAAAGATAGAGATCCTGTCCCATAACTAATATGATCCTAGCTAAAAACCTACTTCCCTCCAAACCTGACATGAATAGGGACAATCTATAAATAAACAAAAAATAGTTTTATCATTACTCATACATAAATAACACAATCCTAGATCGTGTTTATTTCACAGTTACATCATGTCCCACATCAACACTTTCCATTTTAACGCTAGTAAAAAGAACAATATACCTTTCAATGGTCCCTTTATTTTCCAAATTTTGTTGAACCACCATTTTTTTTTTCGATCATCCCATTCCTGCATAGCCAAATATCCAAGCTTAGTTGAATACACACCCCCCACATTGTTGTAAGACCAAACAATTTCATCCTCTAAACCTAAAATGCGAACATGTGCCTTGAGAAACTCAAACATAAAATTAGACCATTCAATTAGCCATCTCTTGTCAATCTCAAGATCTAGTGCAAAGAGCCACCCCTAAGTCCATATGGTCGTGCGAGTACCATCACTAATTTTGTTGTGTACAACGTCCAAGCTCCTAGATTTGAGACATAAAATCCTTCGATAGAAAGATATTGTCTCTGCATCTTGAAAAAACATCCACCTTGATCCATACGTGTTCTCTTGTGCTAACCTTCCAAGCCAAATAGTTCCCTATTATAGGGAATTCTAGTAAAACATCCCTCCATTGATTGGATACATTATGAGTACCTTTATGTCATTTTCTTATCCAATCTAGAATGGTGTTAGGCACAATATATTTGTCAATCAATATTCGTCTCCAAAGGTTATCTTTGGTTATAAAAACCCATAAGATTTTGTAGCTAAGTCCTTTCCGAAAATCCATATATCCTTTAAATCCCATCCTCCGAAAATTTTGGGCTTTGAAATTGTTTTCTAGTTAGCTAGATGAGATCCCAAATATTCAGAAATTCCCTTCCATAAAAAATTAAAACAATTTTTCCTAATGCGATTGATAATACCTTTTTGGATGTGAGCCAACAGGTGTCAATACATTGGTATGGCCTCAATGACAGATGTGATCAAGATCAATCTTCCACCTCATGTCATTTAATGATTACACCAGAAATTGATTTTCCTTTTGATTCTTGACGAAATCCATTTCCAATCTAAGACACTATGATTGTTGGTTTTAAGGGAGAACACAAGGTATTTTATCCCTTCCTTCAAATCATAAGAAGAAAAGTTTAAAATACTAGAGATATTTTGTCTAATACCCTTATCCACCTCTAGAAAGTAAATAGAAGATTTCGTATTGTTAATCGCCATACCTATAGCATCACAAAACATCTCCAAGATGTCCTTTAAGACCCATCATTCAGACTCCACACAAAAGAAACAAATCAACATGTCATCCACGAACAACATATGAGTAAGTCATTCAGTCCTCCCTATCTTAACACCTTGAAATTTATTGACTCTTTTGGCCTCTGTGATTTCCCTACTGAGTCCATTTGCAACCAATAAGAAGAGATATGGAGAAAGGGGACATCATTGATGCAAGCCCCGAGAATAATTGAAGAATGGTGACCTTGATCCATTGATAAGGACAACACATGAGATAGAGGTCACACAACACATTTTCCATTTCACGAGAGGAACATGAAACCTAATATGGAGCAACAATAATCTAAGATAAATCCATGAGCCATTATCATAGGCTTTTGAGAGATCAATTTTTATGACTGAGACAAGATGCTTCTATGTTTTTATTGTATGCATACCTTCCTGCATCGAGCCAATTGCTTCATGGATAAGCTGACCCTTTAGGAAACCAAACTATCTTTAAGAGATGACTTTGAATAAAATAGGTTTTAGCCTAACCACAATAATCTTTGTTGTAATTTTGTAAAGAAAATTGCACAAGGCAATCAGACAAAAGTCATCAAATGTATTGGGGCAATCAAATTTGGGTATAATTGCTATGAAGGTTGAATTTATGCTTCTTGGCATTTTTCCAGTCCAGGTATTTCTTCCACAACACGTAGCAAGTCGTCACCGATAATTTCAAAGAAGTCTTCAAAGAATTATGCAATCCAACCCTCTGACCCAAGACTCTTGTCCCTTTTAAATGAGGAGATGATAGCTAGTAATTCAGGTTTGGATACCTCGTGGAACAGAGTACATTTTTCCCCTTCATCAACCAATCTTGGAAAGTACAATATAAGCTTAAGTATCTCCCCCATTTTCACTTCCTATGGTTCTTTGAACAACTTCTCAAAATGGTCCACTCCTTGTAATGCCATATTTGAGAACTCTCTGACTTTATTTCCACTTGAATCGTTTAACTCCTAAATGGTGTTAAATTGTTTTTCGATGATTAGAAAATTTTTGAATTTGTTTATTTATTTTGATCCTCTGCAAAAATCCACAAAGCCCTTCTCTTTATTCTCCAAGCCTTCTCCTAATCTGAAACGATTCTAGATCGAATAAATTCTAAAGAGAAATACTTCTCCAGAACATAAGTGTAAGACACGAGTCCCTGGTTCTCAACATAGATCTATTTTGGCTCTTGCTCAACATTCCTAAGCTCTAACTCATTTTGTTTCCTCCTATCCTTAACCCAGGAATAAGATTTCTCTTTAACCAATCGAAGGGTAGAAACAAACTAAAAACTAGCCAATTCCTCAACATTTTCCTAGTAGTTCCTCCAATTATCACAAATTAAATTGCAGAACTCTTCTTCTTCTTACCAAGAAGGGTTATATTTAAAGGGCACCTCGGGTTTCCCCAAAGCTTTGTCAAATTCGAGAAAAAATGGAAAGTGATCAGAGCATTGGATATTCCTAACCCACTATTGATATAACCCATAATTATGAAGAATGACATGATGCACAAGAAACCTATCCAATCTCTTTGTTATAGCAATATTTGCTTCACCCCATGCAACTTGCTCAGAAGGCCTTTTCCATTTCCACATGTAGACTTGAAGTCCCTTTTTGCATTTCCCAGAGCTAATAATTGTATTTTTTCACATATACGCGCCCTAACAACTATACAACATGCGTATATGCAGGTTGCACCATTACAACCCACGTACATCGGGTTTTGTGCCCAAAATTAAAAAAATGGTGTTGGGTTTCCATGTTACGTCACGAGATCCATGATCCTTGAACTTCCATATACTGGAAACGTTCCAACTCAGCCCTTGAGTTCCATTTGAAGGCTACAAATGGGCCATATCCAAGCCATGGAAGAGAGGAGAAGAATTCAACTTTGAGAGCAAAGTTACTCTGGAGAAATTATTCACTTCATATTGAGGCTGCATCCCTTTGTCCTTTTAAGTACGAACACATTGTTCAACCCCCAAGCTATTCCCTATTTGATGGAGAACCTCATTATCTCTCTTATATGAGCTTGTATTTGGTGGAGGATTGAAGTGGTGGAGGCCTAGTTGGAAGGGACTTAGTTTCTCAGTTCCAAATGTGCCGACACAAAAGTTTGACATTCATACACTTCTATTGATTACATTTGAATAGAAATACTCTTTTCTCGTCCAATTAATGTCTTGCAGATATTTGAATTGTTATTCCATGGGTGTATTTGTTATGAATATTGATGTATTATGCTATTATATGTGCTAAATTTATATATTATCACCATGTGCTTGCGTATCTTGGTTGTTGAGGACAAGTTGCAGGTGTATAGCTTTGATTCAAGTGCTCAACGATGGACTTTATTGAACGCTTTGACGAGGTAGGATCTTTATCTTGACTTGTTAGAATATTTGTTTATATAGCATAATTGAGATTAGAGGTTATTTCTGCAGCCATTTCTGTCTGTTTTGGTTCACCCCATGCCATAGAGTGATTTTCCTCGTAATAGAATTGGCGACCATACTTGGGAGGGAATATTATTTTCGGGGTTTGGAGTGTTTTTCTCCTTTGATTTCTCTCGGTTATATTGAGTTTCTTGTCGTTTGATTTCTTGAAAGCCTCTTTTCATTTTGAGTCTGATTTTCTTGGCCTTATCCTTAACCTGACAGTGTTTTAATACATATGTGGTTTTCTCCTGAACAATCGCCTACATCATCCTTTTTTTCTTGATTGTTGAGTTTGATGTTTGCTGGGTAAGTTTTGATGGTTGTTGAGTCTTCTTAGGTCTCTGTCATAACTATTAAGTTCCTTCAGAGTGATAGGAAACCTTTCTTTGGTTGAATTTTCGAGCGGTTTTTATTTCTCATCATCCTTTTCATTGGTTGTCCTTGCATATTAGGATGGGTTTTTTCTTCTTGATATTCTACTTGGTTTGTCGTTGTTTGCGTACAGTGGGGTCTTTATATATTGTTGTTGTTCAGTCCTTGCATTTTCATTCTTTTATATTGAAAATACAAAAAAATATATACATTTTGCATTGTTTGCATTTGATATTTTGGGTTCTTATCGTTGATCTTAGTACATATATGGAAAGATTGCATCTTATTTGAAATTGCAGAATTGAATTGAAAATTGCATTTTGAAAATTTGATCATTTATTAAGAATTGAATAGGACTTTGCATTATATTCATATTCATTTATTTTACTTGCGGAGTCATAACATCATTAGTTTCAATACCGCACCTTTTGAGTAAACAAAGCCAATAAAAGTAATGCTTCTAAATTTAAAATTGATTAGAAACGATTTTATTTTTTAGGGTGCTCAAACTAGCTTAAGATTTAGAGCCTTGGAATAGGATTTTGTGAGTAAACTTATCCAAGGCTTTTAAAATCAACATATGGGTATGACTAAGGGAGTGGTGAAATCCATTGTATACTTGGTGATGTCATGAGGCTCCACTCACACCAGAGTTAAGAACGAGGTCACACGAAGTTGGTTGCAGAGATATCTCTCCAATACCTTCTTAGTGTTAGATATATTTCTGGGGATCTATTCATATATGGGAGTCTTGTTAGTACCTTTACCTCTGTGAGAGGTGATGCTTTCGAGGTTTAGGGATTTGTTACCCTGCCCATACAGTGGGCCTGACTTACGGATGTTCTCTTGCGCATTGGTTATATCGTGGTGGATTTAGTTGCTTGACATAGGTAGTCACATAGGTTACTTGCAGGGGTTATTATGCAGGTACCTTGAGTCAAATAAGGGTTGTACAACACACAACCTTTATGTAGGATTACCTCTCCGAGGGGATCTGACCGTCTGTGTTGTTAAGCCCACGAGGGCCCTTATAACTGATTCTGATACCTCGAATGTTTTGAAGGGAGTCTCAAGCCCCTCTTGGGTGAGGCATACCTACTCTAGTGAGGGAGGCCCCTTTTCAACCACTATATATTGTTTGTGTGCATTGACCTTTTTTCTTTACTTTGTTGTGCTCTTCGATTATTAGTCATCCTTACAAATTTGTATTGCGTGCATTGACCTTTTTTCTTTACTTTGCTGTGCTCTTCGATTATTAGTCATCCTTACAAATTTGTATTGCGTCGTGAGTTTTCATTTCTATGGTTAGTAGAGCCCCCATGACTCCCTTAGTTAGCATTACCCAGCCCATGGTCTTTTCTCATTCCATGGGGACGAATCCTTTTGTATTTTTGAGTGGTACGTCAAATCATGATACTCATCCAATACCTTGGGCCTCTAATCATTTTTCTCATGGTATGCTAGACATGTCTTCGCAGTTGCCATCCTCTGTCTCGTCATCTTATGTGAATCCAAGTTTTGGGTTTGGGGGCATGATGCCTCGTTATTCTCCCTTTTTCGTTTGGTGGGAGTCATATCCCTCAACCAACTCTTACAGTATGAGGTTGAAATATTCTTTCCTATGGATCCAAATCCTAGCTTCACTTTTCCAAGAGCAAGTGCTCAAGTGGGAGGTAATTCTACTTATTACATCTCATCCATCTATCCTTCTTCTGCTATGTCGGTTCCTACAAATGATTTTCCTATGGAATACCTTCATCTATCCTTTGGTGTTTCATCGGAAGGGATTCAATTTTATAGTATGGGAAACCCCCTTCATGAAGTTAATTCATCTGGGGGCAAGATATATCCTCACCCGAGTAACCCTTGTCATGTCGCTTTCTCTTGGCAAGAAACTTCCTCGGTGATGATTCCCTTACAACCATTTATGAATCAATTTGGACGAGGATACTTTCCTTCCGGACAGGGCCATGGTGTATACCAAAACCCTTCATGGCCTACAATTTCTCAAAACCAGTCTTTCCCAGAACCTTGGTCTCAAATTATGCAACCAATTGTTGGTGCCATCTATGTTGGAAACACAAGTCCAGTCACTGTGAGTCATACTGGCATTATATCACCAACCTCTATTAGTCATGTTGGAGATAGGTCAATAACCTCTGCAAGTCATGTTGAATACTAGCAGTCAACCACTACAGGTCATGCTGGGGTCACAACTCTAGTCACTTCTAGTCACACTGCACATACATCACCAACCTCTCCTAGTCATGTTGGGGATTCATCACCAACCTCTGATAGTCATGTTGGGGGTTCATCATCAACCTATTATAATAATGTTGAAGGTTCATCACCAACCTCTGCTAGTCATGTTGGGCATTCATCACCAACCTCTTCAAGTCATGTTGGAGATTCACTACAAGCCTCTGCAATTCATGCTAGGACCATGTCACCGACCACTGCAAGTCATGCTGGGGGAATTCATATGATTGAGAAGCTTAGATGTGTAAGATGTAAGCCCAAGTTCATTTGTAGTCTTTGCAAACGAGATAACCTTCCTCATTTGTGCCCTGCTATTGTTGTGGTACAAAAAGAGTGGTCCTTGCCTGGGGGCTCTTCAGGTTCTGAGTCATCTTTGGTTTCCCAACCTTCTTTGGTTGATACAATGGTTGTGTCGATGCAATATTTGGCCGACACCACTCTCATTTTGGGAAGTGATGCATCTTTGGACCACGATGTCTCACATCCTATTCAACCAACGGTCGCATCGATGCAATATTCGATCAACACCACTCCTGTTTTGGGGGGTGATGCATCTCTCAACCTTGTTGTCTCGCATCCTATTCAACGAACAATTGAAGAAGTGTTCGTGCTGATGCAATCTTCATTCTATCCCACTCTTCTCTTGAAGAGTGAAAAGTCTAAGGAAGTGACATTGCTGATGCAATCTTTGGTCAATCCCACTCTTCTTTTGGAGGGTGATGCGTCTTTCGACCATGTCCTTAACATTTCTAGTCCTGTACCTTCTGAAAAAGAAAGAATTCCACTCTCTTAGAGTATGCTCCCTCCAAGTCCTAGGGCGGTTCCCTTTGATTGGAATGATCTTGTAGAGACTCAAATTCCTTCATCTACACCCTTCCAGATAAGGGGTATTCTTCGATATATTGTAGATAAGGTAACCTCTGCATGTATTTTATCCTCCTCAACTTGGAAAGCTTTGGGTTTTCCCAAGATTGTGTCAGCTATCTGTAAGTTTCTGACTTTCGACAAAAGTCCTGCATGGGAGCCCTGGCCTCCCCCATGATATGTTTCTTAGAAAAGCATCCCCAAGTCTTGTTTAAGCTCTTTTCTGACTCTCTCAAAAAGAAAAAATATTGCCGAGTGAACTTGTCTCTTTCACACTCATTAATTGGATTTGAAAGGGCATCTATTTGGTCCCTTTTCGGACCAAGTAGACTAATTTTGAAAAAGGAACACTCTAGTCACTAGTGGTTAGAAGAATTCTCCTTGGTATTTTTTTATACTTTTTCGGGCCTAGGGGACTAAATTTTTGAAAAAGAACATTCTTTGGAGTTAAGTTGTATTTGCATCTCATTCTCTTGCTTGCAGTATTGAGCCTATTGTCGGTTTCTGCTTTCGCATTATAAGCCTATTATCTCGATTGGTTTGTATCGTCATCCAAGCAGAGCCTTGTTTATATCCTTTGTAGCTTGACACCCTGTACCTTACAAGGAAACATTCCCCCGAGTGTCCATATCCTGCATGCACTTCTTTGCATTGAGCATAGGTATGTTCCACTGTTGGAACTAGTTGCTTACTCGTGACACTCGTTTCCTCCTCTATATCATAACATTCATTTGTCTATGAAAAAACAAAAAAATACGGGCGGGAAAATAATATTATCTCATGTTGTCATGTCACCTTTGAACAAAGCACAAACTTTTGAGTCCACTTATCATCAAAATTTTGGGTTTAGCATGACCTTAGGAAGTTGAGCTCATTACTTAGAGTTTACTCCTCATACTGGTTAATCTTCCAATCCTTATGGAGATTTTGATTGGTGCCTCCTGCATCACAAAGTTTCATCATTGAGTCTATGTTGCCAGAGTCTTCCATATGTCTCATGCTCTTGTTCAATGGATGCCTATCAACTATTGTCAGCCATTTCTTAGAACTCTTGACTTTGCATGTCGACCATACCCTCAGTGTGTCTCATAGTTACATGAAGTTGTATTCCTACCGTGCACCTTGGTCTTACTTTCCTTATGGGTAGGTAACCTTGAACCCAACAATCAACATCTCCTCATTGGCCATCGACTGGGGATTTTCCCTTGTGTTCGACGACAAGAAATATATTCACACATTGGGTTTCATGCAGTGTCTTGGATGCCATTAGCCTTGTTATCCCCGATATCTAGGGATAACTAGGAGATCATGTCTCGTGGCCCACATGATCCCAGACATGGAGTACGAGAGTAGATTGACTTGAGCATGGCCCTTGAGGGCCCATCTTTTCTTCTTCTCAGCCAGACTTGTCCTGTCAGCAGTACAAGCCTCCATCACTACCGGCCTGGGCTTGCATCAGAAAAGGCTCTTGCTCCATGAGGTAATTGGTCCAAGGTATCATGGTATGTGTCACATTTGATCATTATAACCTTCTTATGTATGCATTAGATCTCTTTCATTTCAGATAACCGCTTGGATCTTACACTAATCCACTGGACCACTGTTGGGGTGATTGATGGGGTAGCTTAGCAAGTTGGTATTCATGGGTTTTGGTTAGCCACCAAGGGGGGTTTGCAGAACCATCGTCCGCTCCCTTCATATTATCACTTTTACATATTAAAACCCCGCTCATCCATCCCATTCCCCAAGTCTGGCCATTAGGATGACCATCCAGGGTACATCTTGTCTTGTGGGAAGAAGGGGCTAAAGGCCCAGGAGGTAAAAGCAGCTGGTAAAAGATAAAAGCCATAGGAAAATGAAAACCTAGAGATGCTTCGCCCAGGGGATCCC
>ML781558.1:629418-651206 GCA_009831015.1 Picea engelmannii | reverse complement strand
CTATAGCAGCAACAATATAGGTGATGCAACAACTTTATGTATGTGAGCTGATTTGAGACATTTATTGCATTGTGATAAAGGATTGATATTTAATATTGAATGCTCTTATCTCCTTATGCATTTATTGAAGAAGTGATATAAATATTTGCTTTTGTTTAGCCATCATTGACTTCGTCAATAATAGCACTTAATCATTTGCTCATATATATAATAGAGATAGTCATTAATATCTTGAAGTACTAACCACTGCAACACACATTCTAGTTTATTTGTCTTGTCTCGCAAACAGGTGCATCATCAGTGGATCTTTCTCCTTGACTATCTCGTCATTGGCAGTAATCTGTGAAGGGACACTCTTATCCTTGCCATCATCCCTTTAGCCCTTCATTAACCCAGATTACATAGGGACGTCTCCCTTGGACTAGCCCTCCTAAATAGAAAGAGCCCCCCATCGAGGTGATAGTGGGTGGGGAAGCTCCTGTTACGCCGGTTTCAAGCCTTGACTCAAGCTGCCTAAACCTTTCCTACAAACCGTGCGATAACAAGCCTTATTGGTGGTCTCCTCTCCTTTTTCGACAATTTTGCTTATTGTATTCTATTCAAAGGGTATTTTTCGTGCACTTCTTGCATATGGTGCATGCGAAATACACACAGGGTCGTTGGTTCATGAACATGTTCTTCATATGAGTTCCTCCAAATCATCAAGATACTACTTTGTACCTCATGATGACTAATGAGAGATACCTTAATTCTCTCCTTTCAGCAGGTCTCCTTCCATCGAATTCAACCCATTTATTCTGGAAACGAGGCCTAGAGTCATATGAGTAACTAGAGGCTTGAAGTCATCAGTGGCAGGTTCTCTCACCATCGACAGTTGGGAATACATCAATGTCTCTTGATCGATGGATTCTAAGTGTTCGACCTCAACTCCTTTATTCACACTTGTAATAATGTACTCGATTCCTTGATACCTACTTTCATTATCGGTAGGTTGTCTCATGTTTGTTAACGATATACCTTAATGACCGGTAATCAAACAAAGTATCATTGTTTTTGACCCCAACTTCTTTATTCACATGATGTAGACTTGCACCTTTGGCGGATCGTGTAGAAATCTTGAAGAAATCATTTCATAGTCACAACTTTCCTGAGCTCTTGCTATCATTCATTGGACCAGTACCTATATTAGTTCAGTGATCATGGGAGATAAGATTGTACTCCATTGTATACAGATATCTTCAGATTGATTTTGAGATTGGTTTTCGCTAGGCCTTGTTCGTGACTATGACAACCTATGACATGTATCTACTTTTGTATTTCCGATTCATGGCCATGAGAAATTGTTTGGTATATTTCCACATGGATCTATAGTGTAATTCAAATTGGCAGCCATGTGTACAAACTCATCATGGATTGTAATATTCTTATGAGAAACTAGTTCATCCAGTTGGGTCTCCATTATTCCACTTCTGGGAATTATAATTTATTTCGGCCATCGCAGATACTCCTCTAACCTCACACATTAGGGGGCATTTGTTATAGCAAGATTTTCCTCACCCCATGCAACTTGCTCAGAAGGCCTTTTCCATTTCCCTATGCAGATTTGAAGTCCCTTTTTGCAATTCCCAGAGCTAAAAATTGTATTTTTCCACATATACGTGCCCTAATAGCTATACAACATGCGTATACACTGGTTGCACCATTATAGCTCACGTACATAGGGTTTTGTGCCCAAAATTAAAAAATGGGTGTCGGGTTTCCATGTTACGTCATGGGATCCATGATGCTTAACCTTCCATATACTGGAAACGTTCTGATTTGGCCCTTCAATCCATTTGAAGGCTATAAATGGGCCATATCCAAGCCGTGGAAGAGAGGAGAAGAATTCAAATTTGAGAGAAAAGTTACTCTGGAGAAATTATTCACTTCATATTGAGTCTGCATCCCTTTGTCCTTTCAAGTCTGAACACATTGTTCAACCCCCAAGCTCTTCCCTATTTGATGGAGAACCTATTTGCCTCTCTTATATGAGCTTGTCTTTGGTGGAGGATTGAAGTGGTGGATGCCCAGCTGGAAGGGACTTATTTTATCGGTTCCGAATGTGCCAAAATGAAAGTTTTTCATTCATACACTTATGTTGATTACATTTTAAAATAAATACTCTTTTCTAGTCCAATTAATGTCTTGCAAATATTTGAATTGTTATTCCATGGGCATATTTGCTATGAATATTGTTGGATTATGCTATTATATGTGCTAAATTTATATATTATCACCATATGCTTGCGTATCTTTGTTGTTGAGGACAAGTTGTAGGTGTATAGCTTTGATTCAAGTGCTCAATGGTGGACTTCATCGAACGTCTGGACAAGGTAGGCTCTTTATCTTGTCTTGTTGGCATATTTGTTTATATAGCATACTTGAGATTAGAGTTGATTTCTGCTGTCATTTCCGTGTGTTTTCGTTTACCCCATGCCATAGAGTGATTTTCCTCGTAACACTCTTTGAGACCCCTTCCTCTCCACCCCAATTGTTGCTCTAGGTCAGGTAGAGTTGAATGGCTTCTACATCCCACCCACCCTGCCACTTCCATTTTTTCAATGAAGAAACTCACCAACCTTTCCTCCCTAGCAACATGACCCCAAATTTCCTCACTGGCTGAGTGTAAATTTCAAGTTCCCTCTAATGATATTGTTTTCAAAGAAAAGGCACTTGAGAGAAAAAATCACGTTCCAAAAAATCTCCTTCCCCTCATAGGGTCCATACAAATTGAGGAAAAACAATTGGTCTAATTCCTTTCTAATTTTTTTTTTATATAGAATTGAAAAAATAGAAAAATAGTTTATAAGAGAGAAACTTGATGATGTTCTCCTAGTAATCCCTACATAAAGTCCATCCAAATCCATACCATGAAATTCATATCTTAAGAACAATTTAACCAAATCAACAATGAGGATTCCAAAAGGATCCACAGATTCTTGTATAAACACAATGTTCGGTATTTCCTAATTTAAAAATCCCTTCAGGGAGAGTTTTTTAGCTCATCCCCCCAGGCCCCTCGTATTTATAGACATGATCTTCACGAGGAACCAAGAACTAGCGTTGTGACTACTCTAAGGACCCCATATATCAATCTGTGTATTCCCTGTGAGATTTCACGATGAGCACGCTCTTGCAAATGCTTGAGAAAAAACTTGTTCCCCGCTTTGTTTAGACCGAGTATGTAACATCCCACTCTTGTGCACACTAAGCGAACTTATTCTTTGAGGAAACTTGCTTGCAAGTGATCTGGATTATTATACTATTGGTCGTTGATTATGATTATGAGGCATTATGGATGTGATTATATGTTATTTTGTGTGTTTACATAGACAGGTGCTATTGACTGGGTTCTCCTGAGTGTGCAAGACTTTTGGACCTCAAGGATGCAGAGGCATCGATGAAACCCCTTGGACTCTAGATTGAGTCAAGGAGTGGACTATTGGGGTTTGATTGTTGTTGATATGACATATGCACATCTGATTAGATGTTATGATGATTGATTTTATTTCTGACATGATTCGATGATGATGCAGGCTGGCAATAACTTGCCGACCAGACTCACATGTGGAGTAGAGGGGTCACACACGACAACCAGAGACGTTGAGGGAGAGGTGTGGACATCATCCCTGCCACAACCTACTAGCACTCTCAACGTGGCTCAAACTGTAGTTTAATGATTACCGAGTTTGAGAAGACCCACGATGCCGTGAGGGTAGGCTACGACAGTCGCTCACGATGATTCTAAGGGGTACACAATAAGGTAGGGGCCTTATTCCTTATAGGCCCTTAGTTTCCCACAAGATCACCTGGCGGAGTATTGATTCCAGGGGTTTTTGATGTCTACCAAGTCAGTCAAGAGGCAAGTGGCACCCTTGGAGAAGGTAGTGCGTCCTAAAGGGCACGTCTTGCAAGAAAAACAAAAAGAGGTGAGTGGCACCATTGGAGCACGTAGTGTAACCTGAAGGGCACGTTGCGCAAGGGAGATGGAATGAGGTGAGTGGCACCCTTGGAGCACCTAGTGCGTCCTGAAGGGCACGTCACGTTGTTAACTAATAAGTGAATAAACCTATATGGCCTTAGAACAAATGATGTGATAATAAAGTTTTTAAAACAATTTCCCTAATAAAAGTGTCGCCCAACCTAGGAAAATAAAATCTAGGTCTAAGTGATACTTATGGTAAAAAAAAAAGAGAAAAAAATAAAAATAAAATAAAAAATAATAATCATCAATAAACATGTGATGAGAAGGGGGTAATAAATTCAATTAATTTATTAAAATCAAATTACTTTGGGAAATTAATTTTTTTTAAAAAAGGGGAAATGATTGTTTTGTTACATATGCTAATTAATATTTAATAATTAAAAAGAAAAATGGGTAAAAGGTAATTTTTCTACACTTGCTAATTTAGTTTTAGATAAAAAGGGAAAGGAGGGAAACTTAAAAGAATTGGGAAACTAAGGGAAAAAGGGGAAACATAAAGAAAAAGGGAAACATAAGGAAAAAACATAATGACTAACTTAGTAAGGAATCTTGCCTTTAAGAACTTTCTAAATTGAACTCAACTAGGAATTTAGTAAGGGCGTAAGTCATTAAAATGTGTAAGGGAATATGGGGACACCTAGGAGCGATTCTAGGAATTCTTTTAGGTGGGTTAGGAAAATAGAAGTAATTAAATAATTAATGAAATTAATTTATGGTGCAACGAAGGGGATGGGTGACATGTGTACAGGGGAACATTTTTCTAAATCAATTTAATGAAAAATAAATTAAATGGGAATTTGGGAAAGAAATCAGTTAGAAACTATATAAAAAGGATGGAGGAGGAGGAGTATGGATCTTTTTTTGATGCGTAATGTTACGCTGCAAATTTTTTGACTTGACTGACTTATGTTGTGGGAGTTGGGATACCCAGCTCGGGTACAAGTGGTAGATCAACCTTTCGAGGCAAGTTGGTTTCTAGTGGTTCTTTGGTTTAGAGTGCATAGCCCCTTTGCGGCTTGAGGGGTTAAGGGAGAAGAATAATACCCCTAGCGTTGGCTAAGAGGTACCGGTGAAGTCACACTGGTCGACAAGTGGGAGTTGCATGGAGCGTGCGAGAAAATGACTCAGAGCTGTCACCTTGGGATACGATACACATGATTTTATTTTGCATGGTAGATTACTGTTGATCTTGTGCTAACATTTATGTACTTTTATTGTGTAAAGAAAAGTGTTTTACTTAGCGTTTTTAATTGAGAACTCAAAATCATCATATCTTTATGCTCGTTGCATCGATTTGGTCTCCTTGGCCACCGATCCTGATTGCTATGACTGTTTTGTTTGTTCTATGGATTAATTGAAGAGGTTGCGCTTTATCTTTAGTCCCCATCCCTAGATCATCAGTCCACACCTGAGCAGTCAACCAGGAGTCGGATCAACAGTCGCCACTTCGGTGTTAATAAACCTATAGATCCTAATGCCCTGCTTTTCTGTGCGTGGATGCTAAGCGAAGGATTTTTTTTCCCAGTTGTCTACCCCGTTGAGTGTTCCTGGTTGATTGATTTTCTTGCGCCTTCTGTGATTGAATTTCTCTGCATATTGTACATCATTTCTCTTTGCGAACAACTTAATATTCTCTACGTTCTAAATTATATATGGACTGCATTTTTGTCCACTTGAATGACAACGTTTACTACCTTCTTTTTCTCTGCGTTTTACTTGTGTACTCACCGAATCAAACAATTATGCATATGTAATTTTACTATGCATTGACCACATTTGGATTGCATCTTATTACCTTTAAATTCTCGGTGATTGCGTCTGTATTATGTCAGCCTTATCATTATGCACTCTGCGTTCTACTTACATTTATATGACCGTGTCTTTCTCTGTGCATGACTGAGTTTTATCTATGTTTAGAAGTCGAGCTTCTTCTCTTTATCTATGATTGTGTTTTTCTCTGTGTATGATTGAGTTTATCTACATATTATTTCCTATCTGAGTTTTAGAATGATAAATTTGAGCGTAGAAAGGAAAAATATCTGCGATTAAATTTGGATTTGTTTGATTAGCTTGAGTAGCATTACTACTGCCTGTTAACTTTAGGTACAACATTATATATTATTAGACTGTGACCCGATAAATGGTATCCAATCTGTGGAGGTGAAATAGTTTTTGCTCAACGATTTTATATGAAGTGGAAGTTGACTTGAAATGGAACGAAAACTCCCTTTTCTAATTCAACATATTATTCTTAATAAAGATTTTACTGAGATTTACATAGCGATTTTATATGCAAGTGGAAGTTGACTTGAAATGGAATGAAAACTCCCTTTTCTAATTCACCATATTATTCTTAATAGCGTTTTTTACTGAGATTTACATAGCGATTTTATAGAGTTAAAATCCAACTGAACCGCACTTGCATTGGAAACTGATGCACTTATTAGTGACTAGTAACATGATTAATGCCTCTGCAAATTTTAATGGATAACGACATCAAGTCATATAGCATGCCAATGCTAGGCAACCACTTAAAAAGTCGACAATTCTCCTGTGGTGTGATGTTACTTTATAAATTTTGTTTACCTGCATTCGTGAAGATAACCAAGTTGTTAATTCCCTTAATACAAGACGTATTTACATTTAGACAACATTTGGTTGTTTCCTGGAATAAAGGACAACATTTTATTATTATAGTGGTTAAACCCTTTAATGGTGAGTAAATTCTTCGACAACTCACCTCTTTTGTTGACAACATCATGGTTGTTGACCATGATCCTTCTTTAAGTTAGTAACATTCCTTAGTAAACAGTAATTGGAATACACAATGATGTATCCCAAGATTTCAGTAAACCCTTGACAGTAATATATTTGGCAGCGGCATGTCATTGTTGTCAGCGAATTTCATTAACTAAAGTGGTGTTATAAAGAAATACAAAATTACAACAATTACAGTAATATCAACTTATAGATTATATAGATAGCGATTGAAATGCTTTACGTAGATTGCCATTTTTTTTGTCTCAGCTTAAAGATAGCATAACTTAGGTTTAAAGACCTTTGTTTTATTGTTTAAAAGGACATTTGTTTGGTTGTCTTAAAGGACACGTTTCATAATTGTTTCAGTTAAAAGATAACAAACTTCTCCTGAGGAAAATACTTATCTGACCTTGGAATTAGAAAATACACGTTTCGTAATTGTTTCAGTTAAAAGATAACAAACTTATCCTGTGGAAAATACTTATCTGACCTTGGAATTAGAAAATGGTTAATAACCTTTTAATGTGTACAGGTCGATGTAGGGCTTCTTTAGAATTGATGCGTAAGTAAATTAATGTGTTGTGTGAAGGTTTTAGTCGTCTATTCCCTTGTGTCTTGTTGACTGGTCGTTGGGTGCTTGAGTTAGTCGTCATGTGGTTGGAAAATAATTTGGTCTTCTAGTGCGTTGATTTTAGCTGGGGTTGAGGGTCCAATTATGTTGTTGCACCACTGTTGTTGTCGTGCCTATCACCTAGAGATGGAATTATTCATGAGGGGATCATTGCGTGCCCTAAGGGATATAGGCGACTAATAACTTGGTCGGGGTCTGTGCTACCCATTGTGGGCATTTTTCATTGTAGTTGTTATTAGTGTTGGGTTGTAATGCCTTCATGCGTGTGGTTGCACACCATAGAGGTTCTATTTACTGGCCATCAAGGTTGTTGTGTCAGGATGGTGGATTGTCCTTTAGCTTGTAGGTGTTGTCATGTTTGTGTCGGGTGGGTAGTCATTTCTATATTTTGATCTACGTATGTTTTGCCCCATTACTCATTGTGCTACTGCATTGAGTCATTGTTGTCTGTTGCCTGATCGACGTGCGTGTGTTCATTGTCAGGCTGTGTGGTTCAACTGTTGTCGTCATTGCCTTCTTTCCTAAAAACATTTTTTTTTGGCACTTTTCGCTTTTCTTGCAGTCATAATGATATGGGGTCATTACATATGGTATCAGAGTAGGTTCAACCCTGCGACTGTGGATCACCATAATTTGCACTGCAGTAAACCCTTGAGTTTTAACCTAGCACTAATTAAAACCTTAATGTATCCATGCGGTGATATCGATTAGAGGACACCACATAGGTTCGTGGCATGGTGTCGTGGAAGGAGGTGTGACGCCTCCAAAGGTGCCCGCACCTTCGGAGTCTAACCCCCAAGGGGAAGAAGAAGTCCTTGGGCTAGAGTCAATTGTTGTAAGGGATGATGATGGTCTGAAAAGGTCTTTCCAAAGGTGGTCAGAGGCCTTGATTCACCATCTGTACTGAGATAAGGCTAGAATGCTTGTACCCCGGAGGGTCCACAGCGCGCCCAACCCATACCATTAGTATTCGTTGCAAACTTGAGAAGGTTGAATTTCCCGAGTTCCTTGGTGCCCTAGACGACACAGCCGTCGAGGCATGGGGGAGAGTATGGAGATGTATTTTGTGCTTCACGAATATACTTACAACATGAAGATCGACATGGCGATCTTCAACTCAAGGGGATCACTCTTCTATGGTGGAAGACGCTCCTGTCATTTTTTAACGTGACCGTCAAAGACATGTCATGGGAAATGTTCGAGGAATGGTTCCAAGAGAGGCATCTTTCTGAGGAATTCATGAGCATCAACTCAACAAGTTCAACGCCTTGTGACAGGGTGGCCATACAGTGCCCGAGTATGAGGCCCATTTTTGGAGCTGCTTCGGTATGCTCCACACCCTTTTACCAAGAAACTTAAGGTCAACAAGTTCGTGTTGGCATCAGTGTTAGGATCTAGATTCTACTTTGGGTACCAGGATTATTGGACCGAAGAAAGTGTGTTGGAATGTGGGGAGCCACATTACCAGCATGACTTGCCAATGGAGAGGACTGGAGCTCGGGATCAGCCGGACCCACTACCGTGGGAGTTTTGGGCAAAGCCCATTAGATTCATGTAGTGGTAAGTAACCACAAGGAAGAGAACTGGTCGAATGTGATCGAGACGTCAGATACTGTCACTGACCAGAACCTAAGTATTTTGATAGATCCTCGTGCTACCGAAGGTTTTTATTTCTGGTGTAGCGCTAAAAAGAATTAAGGTTAAGGTCGTCAAACAAGATGAGTTCAGATTTGTAGAGATGGATTTGGAAGCCAAACAGAAGGTTGGAGGGAAGGTTACGCACTGTACCCTTAACCTGGGAGAGTTTGTCACTAAGTCCAACATGTACGTAATGATATTAGGATCTTATGACATCGTGATTGGTATGGACTGGTTGGAATTGCATGAGGTGATACTCAAGTATAAGATGAAGCGGTTGAGCTTGGTTGATGATGAGGGATAGAGACACGTGATTGTAGGTCGAAACCAGGGAGTTTCCCTGAGGTTCATCCCTTCCATGTATTTACGGAAGAGCAGGCACAAGGGATGTAAGCTTTATGCGATCCTTCCATTAAACAAGAAGGGAGTAGCGGAAGGTCTAGAACACCTTCCTATGGTGAGAGAGTTTGTGGACGTCTTCCCAGAGGAGTTACCTGGGATGCCGCTAGAGAGGTAATTGGAATTTACCATAGACCTAAAACATAGGCCTGTACCAATAGCGAGAATGCCTTATCGTATGTCAACCCCGGAGTTATAGGAGTTGAGAATGCAACTGAAGGAGTTGTTGGACCTGGGACTCATACGTCCAAGTGTGTCATTGTGGGGTGTGCCTGTTATTTTCATACAAAAGAAGGATGGGTCATGGAGAATCTGCATTGACTATCGTCAATTGAACAAAGAAACAATCAAGAATCTGTATCCATTGCCAAGGATTGATGATCTGTTTGATCAGATGAAGGGTGCGATGGTGTTTTCAAAGATCGATTTGCGATCAGGGTATCACCAGTTATGGATCAAGGAGGATGATGTCCCTAATACCTCCTTTAATATGATATTTGGACATTTGAGTTTACTGTTTTACCGTTTGGACTGACAAACGCCCCAGGGGTATTTATGAGTTGATTAACGGGGTGTTCCGTGAGTACTTGGACAAGTTCATCCAAGTATTCATTGACGATATTTTGATTTACTCTTGGATGATGGAGGAGCATGACGAGCACTTGTGCTTGGTACTACAGTGTCTGTGAGAGAAAAAATTGTATGGGAAATTGTCCAAATGCTCATTTTATCAATCAAAGATTCACTACTTAGGGCATGTCATCTCCGGAAAAGGTATCTCCGTGGATTCAACAAAGGTTGAGGCTATAATGGAATGGCCTACACCGATGAATGTCCCGGAAGTGCGTAGCTTCATGGGTTTAGAAATATACTATTGATGGTTCATCGAGGGATTTTCGAAGATATCAAATACGATCACGAAATTACAGAAGAAGAATAAGAAATTTGTTTGGACCGAGAAATTTGCAGAAACATTTCAGAGGCTCAAAGAGTTGTTGAAAACATCACCGATACTAAAGTTCCATGACATGGACACATAATTCTTGGTATGCACTGACACATCCAAAGAAGGCTTAGGCGAAGTCTTGATGCAAGACGGTCGAGTGATCGCTAACATCTCGAGGAAACTGAGAAGGCATGAGGAGAACTACCCGACGCATGATTTGGAGTTGTTAGCCATTGTATATGCCTTGAAGGTTTGGAGACACTACCTTGTTGGACGAAAATGTGAACTAAAAATGAACCACTGTGGACTACAACACATCTTTACACAAAGCGACCTGAACGCGCGACAATGACGTTGGTTGGAATTTCTTAGCGAGTACGATTTCAAGATTACTTACATAAAGGGAACAATGAACCGAGTGGTGGATGCATTGAGTTGGAGACCTCGCATATTTTCGATATTGCCTCTTCATATGAATCTACGTGAAAAGATTCTAACTTTACAGTGCAACGATGACTGGTACAAAGAGGTCAAGGATTTTATCGGACAAAACACAATGATGATACCAAGATTTGAAGGATTTATGTTTGACAACGTTGGGTTATTGAGTTTTAAAAATTGAATTTAAGTGCCATCGAACAACGAGTTGAGGATTTTGATCCTAAACGAGGCTCACAAAGCAGTGTACTTGGCTCACTCGGGGGCCATGAAGATGAGGGCATACCTTAAACCCTTATTATTCTGGAAGGGAATGAAGGTAGACATAGTCAACTATGTGGTCAGATGTCTAGAATGTCAGCATGTAAAGGCTGAACATAGACATCCAACATAATTACTACAACCACACTATTCCTTAATCGAATTGGGAGGGAAATTCGATGTATTTCATTGTTGGATTTCCACTGACGACGAGGAGACACGACTCGATTTTGTGGTAGTCGACACTCTGGAAAAGAGTGCTCATTTATTCTTGTGCGTACGATGTATCAGGAACCAGGCATAGCTAGAGTTTACTTAGCGAGATTGCAAGGGCATGGTGTGCCTAAGAGGATTACATCCGATCAAGGATCGGTGTTTACTGGATGATTTTGGACTAGTTTCCAAGACGCATTGGGAACCCAAATTAACTTTAGTACTGCATATCACCTGAGATAGACGGGTAGACGAATGAACAAACCAACTCTTGGAGGATGTGTTGCGCATGTACGTGATGGACCAACCGAAGCATTGGGAAGAATTCTTGCCATAGGTAGAATTCACACATAACAACTAGTTATCAAAGCACCATTAAGATGACACCTTTTTGAGTTCCTTTACAGGTGACCGTGTCAGACGCCTTTGAGTTGGATAAGTTTCAGGATAGGGTCCTGGTGGGATCGGAAGTGATCCAAGAAATGGAAGAATTAAATGCAAACTATAACGCAAAGGATCCATGAAGTGCAAGATTGACATACGAGTTATGTCGATGCACGTCGTGTCGATTGTAGTTACGATGCAAGGATCGAGTATTATCGTGGGTGAAACCACATAAGAGTTCGATAAAGTTTGGATAGGGTGCTAAACTACCTCCTAGGTTCATGGGATCCTGTGAGATTGTGGAGAGGAAGGGGCCCATGACCTATCGACTAGCCTTGCTTGATTCTTGAGGCGTATGCACGATGTTTTTCACGTATCTATTTGAGACATTATATTAGTGACCCTACTCATGTTTTGAATTGAGTACCTTGTAGGTATCAGATGAGGGTGCACTCATGGCTGAGCCAATACGCATCCTGGATCATCGCACTCGAAAGCTATGACGTCGAACAATAGATCAGGTCAAGGTCCAGTGGGACAACTATAGTCTACGCTCAATGACCTAGGAGGACACAGATGATATGTGCCAACAATTTCCATTTTTGTTTGATAAATAGACTTATGATACCGTGTTACACATTATTTCAGAACTTATATACTATGAAACTTCAGGACGAAGTTTATACCAAGAAGGGGTGTATGTAACATCCCACTCTTGTGTGCAAACTTATTCTTTGAGGGCACTTGCTTGCAAGTGATCCAGATTTATTATACTATTGGTCGTTGATTATGATTATGAGGCATTGTGGATGTGATTATATGTTATTTTGTGTATTTACATAGAAAAGTGATATTGACTGGGTTCTCTTGAGTGTGCAGCACTTTTGGACCTCGAGGATGCAGAGGCATCAATGAAACCCCTTGGAATCCATATTGAGTCAGGGAGTGGACTATTGGGGTTTGATTGTTGTCGATATGACATATGCACATCTGATTAGATGTTATGATGATTGATTTTATTTTTGACATGATTTGATGATGATGCAGGCTGGCGATAGCTTTCCGATTAGACTCACATGTGGAGTAGAGGGGTCACGCATGACAACCATAGATGTTGAGGGAGAGGTGTGGACAACAACCCTGCCACAACCTACTATCACTCCCATCATGGCTCGAACTGTAGGTTAACGATTACCTAGTTTGAGAAGACCCACGATGTCATGAGGGCAGGCTGTGACAGTCGCTCACGATGATTCTAAGGGGTGCGCAATAAGGCAGGGGCCTTATTCTTTAGAGGCCCTTAGTCTCCCACAATATCACCTGGCAGAGTATTGACTCCAGGGGTACCAAGTCAGTCAAGAGGCGAGTGGCACCCTTGGAGCAAGTAGTGCGTCTTGAAGGGCACGTCACACAAGAAATACAAAAAGAGTCGAGTGGCACCCTTGGAGCACGTAGTGCATCCTGAAGGGAACATCATGCAAGGGAGATGGAATGAGGCGAGTGGAACCCTTGGAGAACCTAGTGCTTCCTGAAGGGCATGTTGCGTTGTTAACTAATAAGTGAATAAACCTAGATGACCTTAGAACGAATGATGTGATAAGAAAGTTTTTAAAACAATTTCCCTAATAAAAGTGTCGCCCAACCTAGGAAAATAAAATCTAGGTCTAAGTGATACTTATGGTAAAAAAAAAGAAGAGAAAAAATAAAATAAAATAAAAATCATCATTAAACATGTGACGAGAAGGAGGTAATAAATTCAATTAATTTATTAAAATCAAATTACTTTGGGGATTTTTTTTTTTTTTAAAGGGGGAAATGATTGTTTTGTTACAGATGCTAATTAAAATTTAATAATTAAAAAGAAAAAGGGGTAAAAGGTATTTTTTCTACACTAATTTGAGTTTTAGATAAAAAGGGAAAGGAGGGAAACTTAAAAGAATTGGGAAACTAAGGGAAAATGGGGAAACATAAAGAAAAAGGGAAACATAAGGAAAAAATAGAATGACTAACTTAGT
This sequence comes from Picea engelmannii, assembly GCA_009831015.1. NCBI lineage: Eukaryota > Viridiplantae > Streptophyta > Pinopsida > Pinales > Pinaceae > Picea > Picea engelmannii. The sequence continues at coordinate 637,497 of ML781558.1, read as the reverse complement.
AATAAATCTTGCCTTTAAGAACTTTCTAAATTGAACTCAACTAGGAATTTAGTAACGACGTAAGTCATTAAAATGTGTAAGGGAATATGGGGACACCTAGGAGCGATTCTAGGAATGCTTTTAGGTAGGTGAGGGAAATAGGAGTAATTAAATAATTAATGAAATTAATTTCTGGTGCAATGAAGGGGATGGGTGACATGTGTACGAGGGAGGATTTTTCTGAATTAATTTAATGAAAAATAAATTAAATGGAAATTTGGGAAAGAAATCACTTAGAAACTCTATAAAAAGGATGGAGGAGGAGGAGTATGGATCTTTTTTTGATGTGTAATGTTATGTTGCATAATTTTTGACTTGACTGACTTATCTTGTGGGAGTTGGGATACCTAGCTCGGGTACAAGTGGTAGCTCGACCTTTTGAGGTGAGATGGTTGCTAGTGGTTCTTTGGTTTAGAGTGTGTGGCCCCTTTGCAGCTCGGGGGGCTAAGGGGGAAGAAGAGTACCCCTAGCGTTGGCTGGGAGGTACCGACGGTGAAAACATGTCACATAGGTTGATGGGAACCAAAGGAATGAGAGAATAAGGATTTTGAGTCCTAATATATCTCTATAATAAGAGGACCATCACCCCCTTATTGGAAGGAAGTTTCAAAAACACCCCTCGACAGAGGAACATGAGGTGAAACCTCAACCCGAGAAGGCACACAATCCATAATTGGTTCAGTGTCTGATACAAAAATATGGAATTGGGAAGGGATGGACTTACTTGTTTCCTATAGTGGAGAAGTAATCTTTGAATAAAGTGATTCGAGGTTGCTCCACTGAGATGGAGAAAAATACAAGTCTTCCCCGGAACTAGCTTAAAGAGACCGATTCACCACCTCTCGTGATTCCCTGGAATCCATAGAAGCTTCAATATCTCGTATTAATACCTTTGATTGATAATCCTTTCTGTATGATTTAAGCCTCTGATATGGTGATCCACCATCCCATTCTGCATGTATTATAGGGGAGATATGTGCATTGAAGGTCTACAAAGCCCCATAAGGGCTCTTGTCTTTACCTCTAGAACACCACCTTCCATTCCCCAAAAACTTCTTTTGAAATGAAAGGTCACAATCCACAATAATGTGCTCGAATTAATGGCACTAGGAGAACCTAAAGGGGATACTCACATAATATAATTGCTAATTATAAGAATGGTCACCTAAAACCAACCCCATGGATTCAAAAATACCATATTGGGGGTCTAAATCAACCAGAATTTGTGCCACCAAGCACAAATTGTAAGTCTTATAATTGTCATCAACGTCAATGAAATTAACTAAGACCTATCCTATATCCTTCAAACTTGAATTGGACCAAAATTATAACTGTAAATTCAGGAGTTGGATCCAAGTAGGAACACTATATAGAGTCTCCACTTGGGCATCAAACAACAGGTTCTAGGGTTTGACAAAAATCAAGTGTGTGTATCAACGACCCCATAGAATTTTTCCAGCATCATCTTTGGATTGAAACATGAACCCAATCCAACCCTTTGATAGGAAATGAACGATTGAGACATAATATAAGGCAGACTTCCATTTTGACTCCATCCATGAAATGAGAAGTGCCATTGAGACCCATCGACCACTAAAATTCCCCACCACTTCACGATTGTCCATATATGAAATTTGAATGACCTTAAGGTCCTCTCCTACAACTAAAGAAACCTCACCACCTTTAGATTTTGCAACCCGCCTATGTTTGCATCCAAATATCCTTCTTATGTCAGAGCGTCCACCACCCTAAATCTCCTCAAGGTTCAAAAAATCTCCAATAAACTCTAAATATCGAAATCCATTAGGACCTGGATCATTCCAATTTTCCACATTAGTGACGTGTATGTTTCCATGGTTCAAAACTTGATAAATTCCGTCTACCTCACCACTTGAACCAAAAAATCCATTAGAGACTACTTCCCTATGACAATCACTCTCCAACCCAACTTCATGATAATAATCTCCTTGAAGATATGAAGAATGATACAAAGTGTTAGTGTTAGGCCCCCTCCATATATATCCTTCCATATGGCCCAATTCCCATGCTTGAACACATGTCCGCCAAATATGACACGAGAGGGATTAATACAAGGATTCACAAAAATCATATCCTTCGATATGGTATCTTCATAATAGTCCACTAGTTGCACAGACTCATCCATGTGGACTAATATTATTCTCAATCCCCCATGCGATACCATATATTAGTGGAACCCTTGCAAGAACCCTTGTTTTTAAAACCCTAGCCCATCCATCTATATATCCCCTTTCTCATAATATAAATGTCTTTCGACATAATTAACATACTTCCATAATACAATATGATGTGCATCTTAAAACAAGCCAACTCCTCAAAGAAAAATATTAAAATACCAATGAATATTTATTCCAACATCAAGCTATGGTAAAATAGTCAAATACTAATTAATATTCATTCCAACATCAAGTTATGTTAAATTGAGTCTTACACTCAGTGCTTAAATGACACATTAACATGAAAAATTAAATACTCGAGATGTTATATTACATTAACCCCACTGTCAAGCACAAACTTAGATTTTTTTAGGATTATATAAAGAAAGCTATGTGAACATATATATTTTCTTCAGTATTACTAATACTTATGATCACCTTGCAGTAAAAGCCACATGAAGCTAAAGAAACAAATCCTTTAAGCAATCGAGGGGATTCCATAGTCCAACATATGAGATATCATTTTAAAATTTTGGGATTAATGTATGACCCATGTCTGATGAGCATTAGTTAGAATGACCAAATTTCTCATGATAATGAATAATCCACTTTATCACTTATTGCATCTAGTGATTCTCATAGTGGTGAAGAAGTGGGATTGAAACTAGCGAAATGAATTGCATGACATCAATTATCACCTCCAGAGCTTGCACTCGATAATCAAGACTTCTCGGGAGGTAACAAATATTTTTTCTGAGCCAAGCAAATAGATCTATTGCACATACTTTTATGTAGCTTTAACAATAATATATGATACATATTAGTTTAGGAACAATCTGATTGAATACTTCATTTTTTCAACAAACTGTGTACCAATTACCCCAGATAACATAAAAATAGAAAGAATAAGTAATTCCATTCCTTAAGAATGATAGAGAGTCAATGAATAAGAATCCTTTTTGAGGGGGCGACCTCCTTTTACAATATATAAAATGCACAAGACAAGATGCAGATTCAAATGAATCTTTATTTATAAATATGATATAAATAAGGTATGTTGTATCCTGCACTCTAGGCCAACCTAACTATAACTAATATAATAATAATGAAAGATGGTTATGACCTTAACATATCTCCCCTCTTTTAAAAAATGTTTTCCCTCAAATCTTGTAATTGAGGGTGTTTCTTCATGAATTGCTCATCTTCCAATGTAGCTTATTTTGGGGGCATATTATTCCACTTGATTAGGTCCTCCATAATGATATTCAAAAATTTGTAAGAGAATGTTAGGTGTGCCAAATAAATAAATAAGAGACTATCAAGACTCTATGGATACTTCAACCCTTATACATACTTAATCCAAGATTAGGTCTTGCCATGGGAGAGTTATGGGACTCCCTTAATATTTTTTATTTCAAATTTGATTAGGGGCATACAAATATTCTTTCCTTGTACCAAAAGATGTATCTTTTCCAATCCCATGAAGCTCACCTAATAGCTCATCAATATTTGGAATGGGGAATTTATCGTTGATGGTGATTTTGTTTATATCTCTATAATTGGGAAACATCTTCTAAGAGTTATCCTTTGTTCTCACCATCACTACTGGGTTTGGAAATGAAATTTTGCTTAAAATAATACCTGTATCCAACAAGTCATGTATCATTTTCTCAATCTCACTCTTATTTTTCTATGGTTATATATATGGTCTTTTATTGGGAGGTGTACTTCCAAATATGAGCTCAATTTCATGATCTCTAGAAGGAGGTATCCCTTTAGGAATTCCTTGAAAGGATCTATGATTCTTTTCTACAATATATTTTAATTCTAATGGAATTTTTTTATCTTCTTGCTTCACTTCTATAGAATAAATTCTAGCAATATCTCCACTACAACCTTTTTTATAGGATACATCCATTCCATCTGAGATAATAATCCGAGAGGGTGGATATTTTAACCGATTTATTCCATATTCAATTCCCTCAACTTTGAATCTCATGATAAAATCATTATAGTTTGTAGAAATTGTACCCAAGGTTCTCAGCGATTGAAACCCTAGAACCACATATCCTCCAATAAGGATGACATACATGGGGCTTGATAAGCTATAGTCTCCCATGATAAGTTTGATGTTATGCCATTTTTCTCCACGAGAAATACTCCCCCATTAGCAACCAATACTTGAAAATTTCCACAGGGTACACAAAACAATTGAGACAATCTACTAATATTTTATCAATGAAGTTAAGGGTACTACTTGAATAAAAAAGCACTATGGTTTTCTTCTTCTTCATGTATCCTACAATCTTGAGGGTTTGAGGTGATAATATACCTACCGATGCATGAACTAATATTTCACTCTTGGTATCTTGATCCATGCTATGCAAAATTTTCACATATTTTTCCTTATATTTTGAGTTCACAATTTCTTCCTCACTCATTTGTGGGGTTACCTCTATTTCCTCCTCATCATTATTTTCCAATGTGAATAATTTTGTTTCTTGAATTTATGCCACTTGGACCATTTTCTATTACAACCAAAGAATCTTGTTTTTTCTCATGTTTATCCATTTCCTTCCATGATATTTAGGTGGATTGAGGAGTGGTTGTATTATGAGGAACAAATCTATCTCTACTTCCCATATATGTTCCAGTGGTAGACTTGTGGGTAACCATATTCTTGTCTTGAATATGTCGAGAAAATGACATAGCTTCATCAACATTTCTAGATGTTTTAAGTGAATCTCACGTTTAATGTCTTCTTTTAATCCACCCAAATAATCTTCCAATAGATGTTGGTCACTTATGGTATCTACCCTTATGGCCAATACCTAAAAATTTGAATTATAATCCTCAATGGAACCTAAGTTCTTGATTCTTATGAACTGACTAAAGTAGTCTTGTTCCCAAACTTTACCCTATTGCACTTTTAGGTCCCTTGTAAATAAACCTCAAGTATAATTATAATACATAGGGTTCCTTTTAACTACCCATTGATACCATTGATATGGTTTTGTTTCAAAATACAGAGTTTCTAAGGAAATAATTTCCTTATCATCCATAATAGTATGCAATTCAAAGTATTTGTTTATTTGGTTCACCTTTGTAAAGACATACATTCTATCAAAATTTATTTAGTCAACCTTGGGAAAGTGGATACCTTTAGGAACCCATCCATGATTAGCACTAGTATTACAACAATCCTAGAATATTATTATTGGTGGAAGGTTGTTCAACTTAAATTTTTGTATCTTTATTTTCATGAGTTCCTTGGGTCACATTATTACTTTTCAGGAACCTCTCATATAAGGCATGTATGACCATGGTTTCCACAGATCTCTATAATTGTTCCATCTTCCATTCTATCTTTTTTTTCATACTATCTTTGAAGTTTTTCATTTCCTTTTTGTTGTCTTATTGAAACGTGTGAAATCAATTTTTTCAACATCATATTATCAAAGTCCTAAAGTTGACTACAAAACTTGGATACTTGGTTTCCTAAATCTTCGCTTTTTCATGAGTCATGGATGACCTTAAATAGGTTTAGCTAGAATAACATATTTTACACTATCCCTTGCCATATGGGACAAATATAATATTTACTAGAAAATTATTTTGTCTTTACCATCCTTTGTGAATCAACTCCCAATTAATAGTTATGAAAGTTTCAAACTTAACATACCTCTTTAAGCCCTTATTTGGAGAATGTCTTATTAGTCGACCATCAACCTATTACAACTTCACCAATTATAATCCTCTATTGTTGTATTTTTTACAAGATACATTATGAGAATTTATCTTCAGACCCCCACTAGTCCCATTCAATTTGGGCCTTTCAATGGAAATTTATGCTTTTACTGCCAAAACCTGTTTTTTTCCCCTATTTTAGGAGACCACACTTGTATAGAATTCCACATTGCTGATACTTCGCTTCCAGGTCTGAAATTTGGACTTGCAACATCCTGGTCTATTGTGTTTCTAGTGTAACTATTGTACTTGATTTGGAGTTCTCTATCTCCATATATAATTGTTTTACTGAGAACATTTGTTTGAGAGTAGTTTTATAACTATTCAAAAACCCTCAATTCCGTAGCCTATAACTCTAAAATTATAGTGGACTAGAATACACAATTTTGATCCAATGTACTTCGCTATGTCCTCTATGCACCTTGAAAATTTCTCACATTGAAGATCACCCAAAATTTTTTAGAGAGAAAATGGTAAGATGAATCGTTTGAAGGAGACAAACCTAAATATTTTCCACTTTGATACCAAATGTTTGTGCCAAATAAACCAAATAGTATAAAAATAGAAAGAATAAGTAATTTCACAGCTTGAAAATGTTAAATAGCCAATGAATAAGAAGCCTTTTTGAGGTTGTAATCTCATTTTACAATATATCAAATGCACATGACAAGATGGTTTTTCAAATGAATCCCCTTTATTTATAAATAGGAGATAAAGAATGCATGGTGTATTCCACACTCTAGGATGACCTAACTATGACTAATATAATAATAATGAAAGATGGTTAGTGATCAGGGGATCAAATTTTGCTCAATTTTCAAAGTGCTCAGAATGCGACGAAAACAATGCCATTGCGTCCATCTTGTCTTCCTGATTCTGGTGATATATTTACTTTCACAAACGGAGTCTGTATGGAGGAGATATCGCGATCTGTTCGCCAAGCCAAACAGGGAAAAATTTGGGATGCTGACTGTACCTGTCCGTACAGTCCGTACGGCCACGTGGAGGGCCGTACTATCATGGTGATGTGGTAGTTTGATGACGTGGCATATTTGTATTGGATGGTGGTTGCCCAATGGAGTGTTGACACGTGTCATTTGCAGCCAATAAAGTGTGGACACGTGGCCCAACCCATTGGCGCCACGTGTCACTAAGAGATTGGTTTATATGATTATATATATGTAAAATGATATGGAGGCCGCGGGGTTCGACCCCCGGACCTCCCCCCATTGTAAAGCCTTGACACATATGCGCTAGCCAGTATTCCCGCCAGTGTTCCTTGTTAATAGGGCAGGTCACATTTGATTTAAAGTTGCATGTTGTTTGTTTTGGAAAAGGGCGCGGGCCGGGGCCTAAGCCCCGACCCATGGTTTCATATAAAACATATGCTCGTTTGTTTTAATATATGGGCGCGGTTTAATATACCAAAGTTTCATTTTTAAAAACATATATTTAATATATGGGTGCCCGAGTTAAACATGCGCGCGATGTATATAAATTGAACCAAAGTTAAACCATATTAAAATGTGCGCGTGGGTGGTTATGCCCGTTCCAAAACTAATTTAACCACTTTTTCGTCGAGCCCAAGGTTTTATGGCCACATGACCGAATGCCGAGGCGGTTAGGGGCTGGAGGTGCCTTAACTGTCCTACGGTTTGTACCGGTGCGCGGTTGCGTACGGGACTTGGTTTTTCCGCTTTAAAGAGCGTGTGTGCTAGGTTTGAAGCACAAGGGTGCAGATTGTAGAACCAGAGACAACAAAGTTGGAGAAGGAGCTTCAAGGAGGCATATCTTTCTCATTTTTCGACCGTTTCAGGTGCCGAAAGAGACCAGACAGGGGTTTTGGGATGTTGCGGAGCCATTGGAGCAGTCAGTTTGTCATTTTGAGCATTGTAAGGCAGGTTTTTGAGCACTTTGAGCAATTTAATAATAATGATCCATTGGAAGATGGACCGGGAGATGTAGCCCGGAGTGGGGTGAACTCCTTTATCAAGTTGTTGTGTTTATGTGCTGATGTTCAATGTTTTATGCTGCTGTCTATGTGTATCTTTACATAAGTAATCCTTTATTATGTGTTGCAAATTGATCCGGTTGCTTT
>ML781558.1:585697-605591 GCA_009831015.1 Picea engelmannii | reverse complement strand
TATATATATATATATATATATATATAATTAATGAAATAGGACTACCTACAATTAGATAATCAAAAAACTATCTACCCTAAATTATTAAAAATATGTAAAAAAAATTAATTCCAATAAAATTATGAAAAATAAGAAATAATACAAAAATAATAATAAATATCCAAAATTAATTCATACAAGCATAAGATAAAATACAATACAAAAAATGATAATAAATATTCAACATCAATTTATACAATCATATCCTATACATATAAAATAAAACATATTTGTGATTTTGTCTTAAAACACAATATACAGAATGATAATAAATATTTAACATCAATTTATACAATTATATCCTATACATATAAAATATAAAGAATGATAATAAATATTTAACATCAATTTATACAATTATATCCTATACATATAAAATAAAACATATTTGTGATTTTGTCTTATAAATTTGGAAAGTTTTCTTATAAGCTACTCTATGAAGTTCATCTAATAGCTCATCAATATTTGGAATGAGGAATTTATTTTTGATGGTGATTTTGTTTATATATTTATAATTGGGAAACATCCTCCAAGAGTTATCCTTTGTTCTCATCATCACTACTAGGTCTGAAAATGAACTTTTGCTTGACAAAATAATACCAGTATCCAACAGGTCATGTATCATTTTCCCAATCTCACTCTTATTTTTCTATGGTTATCTATATGGTGTTTTATTGGGAGGTGTACTTCCAAATATGAGCTCAATTTCATGATCTCTAGATGGAGGTATCCCTTTAGGAATTCCTTGAAAGGATATATGATTCTTTTCTACATCATATTTTAATTTTAATGGAATTTTTTCATCTTCTTGCTTCACTTCTATAGAATAAACAATAGCAATATCTTTACTACAACCTTTTTTTAGGAGATGGTCCATTCTATCTGAGAAATCATCCGAGAGGGTGGATATTTTGACCGATTTAGTCCATATTCAATTCCCTCAACTTTGAATCTCATGATAAAATCATTATATTTGTAGAAATTGTACCCAAGGTTCTCATCCATTGAAACCCTAGAACCACATCTCCTCCAATAGGGATGACATACATGGGGCTTGATAAGATATAGTCTCCCATACTAAGTTTGATGTTATGCCATTTTTCTCCACAAGAAATACTCCCCCCATTAGCAATCAATACTTGAAAATTTCCACAGGGTACACAAAACAATTGAGACAATCTACTAATATTTTATCAATGAAGTTATGGTTACTAATTGAATAAAAAATTACTATGGTTTTTTTCTTCTTGATGTATCCTACAATCTTGAGGGTTTGAGGTGCTAATATACCTACCGATGCATGAACTAATATTTCACACTTGGTATCTTGATCCATGCTATGCAAAAATTTTACATCTTTTTCCTTCTCTTTTGAGTTCACAATTTCTTCTTCACTCATTTGTGGGGTTACCTCTATTTCCTCCTCCTCATTATTTTCCAATGTGAACAATTTTGTTTCTTGAATTTATGCTACCTAGATGTAATGTCCCATTTCTCCTAGGCAGTCAGAATACCGTGGTGGTTTACACAATTTATCGTAAACCATTAGACAGATGAGTTAGGGAAATGATATTGGTAAAGTCACTTTCGAATTATAAAGTGAAACTTAGGAAAAGTGAGTTTATTAATATTAAACCCCTCTTTGAGGGCATTTCTCTCCAATTATTAATTAAATGAATATTTTAATGGAGAAAAAGAAAAGTGAAAGAGAAAAAGGACGGTGGAGGGTTGGAAAGGCATTATTGACTATTCATTTCAAAAATTGAGTTTTGGGAGAAGAGCTCGGTGAGCAAACGAGGGTTTCAGCTGGAAACCCGCCTTGGTGCTCAGATTCGACAGTGAAACTATCTTCCCTAGCCGGGAGATTGGAGAAGCCATTCCGGTTTCTCATTTGCAGGTATTGGCATTGTGATTTCAAGAAGATTTGTTGGAGAAGACTTTCATTTTCAGATCTGAGAAGAGAGAGGACGTTCTTCTTTGGCACGTGGGAAGGATTGGGCGTTTTCCTTGAGCTGGGCGCATCCTCATTTTCCCTGTTGTGTGTTGTCTCCTGTGGTTGAGTTATGCATCCTCAAAGGCATGTTATCTCTGGCTGGGCGTGATCTGGAGCTGGCTGTTTATGTTGGTTATTATTTAAAGAGCAACGTTCTTCTCTTGGCTGGTCGTATTACCCATTCCATAGGGGCTGTGTGTTCTTCTTGTGCTGCGTGGGAGGCAAGAGGGAGGTTGCTGCTGGTCGAATTCCATTTGTTGGCTATACCTTGCATGTAGAGAAGTATATCATCGAGTTGGGGCTGCTAGACCACACGACTTGGATGGCAGTAGCAATAATTACATGAGTCAACCCTTGGTTCAACTCGTGTGGACAGTTTTGGAGGTTTTCTTATGGATGTGTGTGGTGGGAGGATTCCAGTTTTCCTACAGCAGACATCCTCACCAATTTTGAGAGGTATTCACACCTCATTTTGATTGTCATTGGTTCAACAATATTATTTAATAAAGAACAACCAGAGTTTAGTAAATTTGTTCATCTAAATGTGAATGTTTTCATTATTATTTTATGGGTTTGGCTTAATGTCAAAATAATACATAATGCACTTCACCGAGGAGGTATAAGGGGATAGAAAACTAACAAACCAGCAAGAAAAATAAAGAAATACACTTCTGTCCATTAAAATTTCATCTTCAGCAGTCAATTACAGAAGTATGCCAAGTGTTTGACGAAAGTCCAACACCAAAACAAGAAGGTTTTTCCAAACTTTGCAACCTAGAATATTTCAATGGTATCAGAGCATGATCCTCGCCAGCTGTGGGCGACATTGATGACTGAGGAGGGGCAATAGAACATCACTTATAGGTGCAGGAGGTATAGGATCTTAGAGGGCAGAAGAGAAGAAATGGAGGACACTCCAGGGAAAAATGCAAATCTGCCAGAGGACAAAGAGGACTGTTTGATCAAAGAGCTCATGAAAGCCTTACAGGATACTGCAGAGGGCCAGAGAGAGATCCGAGAGTTCATGGGAAGAGTCACAGGTTATGCTCTAGGGAGTAAGCATGGTGAAGAAAAGGGAGAGAGCAACAATAGAGGGCAAATGGAAGAAGGGGGAAACACACACAAACCCTATATTGAGGTGATCACTTCCAGGACCAACCCTCAGAATCGCCCTCACGACTATAGTGAGATTCCTAGGTCTACCATGCCAAAGTTATTAGGACCACCAGAGACAGGTACAGGAGGGCAGGTAGAGCAGGACGAGCCATTAGCAACCTATTTCCAGGAGTATAAGGCCATGGATGCAGAATTCAGAGAAGCTATGACTTTTGCCGAGTTTTGTAGCTTCAAGGGGAGAAACAGGCCGAGGTTCTTCAATAGGGGTCCCACGCAGAACTACGAGTTACAGCGCACAGTGGGCAAGCTCACTTTACCATACTTCGATGGGACGTCGAAGTGCACTGCATGAGCTTGGGTGTAGAAGCTCGTCACCTACTTCCAGCTGAACCCCATGGCGGAGACCGATGCCATTAAGTTGGAAACATTGCACTTGGAGGGTGAGGCACAGGACTGGTGGTACCATGGGATGTCCACTCTGGGACATGCCCATATTGTCACCTATGCTGAGTTTACAGGGAGATTGGTGCATATATTTGATAGGAGAGATCCCGAGTTGTCTTTCAGAGACTTGGCACAGTTGAAACAAACTGGTTCGGCAGAGGCCTTTATATCAGATTTCCAGAGGATATCAGTGATGGTCACTGATATCTCCGAGGCCCGATTGGTGATGCTGTTCACAGAGGGGATAACCAAGCCACTTAGAGGATGGGTGAAGACTTACAAGCCTACTTCACTATAGGATGTAGTTAGCAGAGCTAGAGACCTACAGGAGTCAGTACCCAAGCCCAAGCTCACCGCGAGACCGAACTTTCCCACGAAGTTCAATGACAGGGGACCACCACAGAGGGATGGCGCAGGACAACAACAGAGAGATTGGGCATGACAGCCACAGAGGGATTGGACAGGCAGGAACAGGATGGATGATGCTACCAAGCATGATCTAAGGAGGAAGAAGCTGTGTTTCAGTTGCCAGGAACCATGGGTACCAGGTCACAAGTGTGCAGGAAAGGCCAAGGCACACTACATAGAGGTGTTCTCAGATAGCGGGGAGGATGAGAAGGTAGGAGAAAAGGGACAGGAGGAGGATCCACCGATGGCAGAGGCAGAGCAGGCATCGATGGAGAACCAGGGGACTATAGCATCACTCTCAGGGATCCCGAGGTTTCATACCTTCAGGATGAGGGGAGGAGTACAGGGACACAGAGTGATGGTGTTGGTGGATGGTGGGGCATCCCACAATTTTATCGATGCTTCATTGGTAGAGAGGGAGGGCATTACCACTGAAAAGCCCTCAAAGGCTTCAGTGGTAGAGCGGGAGGGCATTACCACTGAAGCCTTTGAGGGCTTTTCAGTGATCATACTGGGGGAGAACACCCTAAACTGCACCAGATATGTCCCAAAGATGACATTGAGCCTAGGGAACTACACGATTACCGATGACTTCTTCGTGGTGAAGGTGCCTGACACCAATGTGGTGTTGGGAGTTCAGTGGTTATACTCCTTAGGGAAATACACCACTAACTACCAGACTATGGAGATGGAGTTCCAGGGACAGGATGGCTAGAGAGTGGTTTTGATAGGCATGAACACTTACCCCCCCAAGGTAGTGACCGCAAAGAAGATGGAGGTAGTGATGAGGCAGGACGACATTACATGGGTTGCAGAGTTTCAGATTTCAGTGCAGAAGCCCAAGGGTGGGGAGCCCAATTTTTCGAGAGAGATAAAGGCCTTGCTTAAGAAGCACCAGAAGGTCTTTGGTGATATACCTCCAGGAAGGCCTCCAGAAAAGGGATTTGAGCACACCATCGAGTTAGAGGAGGGTATGAGAGTAGTGATTACCACCTCGTATAGGCACCCCAACGCCTATAAGGATGAGATAAAAAAGACCATCAAGGAGCTACTGGTGATGGGCCACATCAGACCAAGTTCGAGTCCTTTCGCTTCTTCGGTAGTGCTGGTGAAGAAGAAGGATGGGACCCTCAGAATGTGCATTGATTACCGAGCCCTCAACAAGAGGGCCATCAAGAACAGGTACCCTATACCCCAGATTGATGAGTTGATGGATGAGTTGAGAGGGGCCAAATACTTTTCGAAGATTGATCTATGGTCGGGATATCATTAGATCAGGATGCGAGAGGGGGATGAGTACAAGACAACCTTCAGGTGCCACTATGGGCACTACGAGTTCTTGGTGATGCCTTTTGGGCTAACCAACGCTCCAGCCACATTTCAGTCCTGTATGAACCACAAGTTTAGCAAGTAGCTCAAGAAGTATTTGTCGGTTTTTTTTTATGACATTTTGGTCTACAACCGCACTTGGGAAGAACACCTCCAACATCTAGATGAGGTGATGGGCATATTGGACAAATAAGAGTTGTATGCAAAGTTGTCCAAATGTGAGTTTGGGTTGACAGAGATGCTCTATTTGGGGCATGTGATTGGAGATCAGGGAGTGCAGGTGCACTGGGACAAGATCCAAGCGATTTGTGATTGGCCTCCGCCGAGGAACACCACAGAGTTAAAGAGCTTCATGGGCTTATGCACTTACTACCGAAGGTATGTGAAGGGTTTTTCTCAGCTGACATCCCCACTGACAGATTTGACCAAGAAGGGGGGCTTTGAGTGGACAAATGAGGCACAGGGGGTCTTCGACAGGATGAAGGACATCATGAGTTCGTGCCCGGTCTTAGCTTTTTCGGACTTTACCCAACCCTTCGTGTTGGAGTGTGATGCATCAGGAGTAGGTATTGGAGCTGTTCTTATGCATGAGAATCATCCCATAGCTTTCAAGAGTCGAAAGCTTAGAGATTACGAGAAGCTCTACTCTATTTATGATAAAGAGATGTTGACCATCATGCATGCATTGGCCAAATTCTGACACTATCTAGTGGGCAATAGGTTCAAGGTCAAGACGGATCACAACATCCTTCGATTCTTCTTGGAGAAGAAGGAACTGAATGACATACAACAGAAGTGGGTGAGTAAGATCCAGGCCTACGATTTTGAGATTGAGTATGTGAAGGGGAAGAACAATGTGGTAGTCGACGCTCTTTCTAGGATGCCCCCTACTCTATCTTTGATGGACATATCGGAAGACTGGAAGAGTCTTCTACTGGTAGAGTATTCCAAGAACAAGTTTTCTTTTGAGGTTTTGGATGGACAACTTACAGATGACAAGTACAGAGTGGTGGATGATGTTATCTACTACAAAGACCGAATTTATTTGGTTCCAGGTTTGCACATCAGGCAGAAGATAATGCAGGCAGCCCACGAATCACTGTTAGCAGGACACCATGGGTTCCTGAAGACTTACATGCAGGTCTGGGAGAGGTTCACTTGGAAGAACCTCAAGGGAGACATACTGAAGCACGTTCAGGAGTGCGGAGTTTGCCAGCAGAACAAGGTGGAGCACACCCATCCGGACGGATTATTACAGCCATTGCCCATTCCAGATCAGAAATGGGAAAGCATCTCCATGGATTTCATCATCGGGTTACCCAGGGTACAGGGGAAGGATTTCATTTATGTCGTGGTGGATAGAATCACCAAGTTTGCCCACTTCTTCTCTATTCCTTTAGACTACTCAGCAGCACAGGTGGCCGAGCTATTTTTTAGAGAGATTTTCCGTTTGCATGGGTTTCCCAAAACCATCATCAGTGATAGAGACAGTAGGTTCATGGGAGGTTTTTGGCAGGATCTTTTCAGGTTGGTAGGTACCGATTTGATACTGAGCACTAGTTACCACCCACAGACTAACGGACATACAAAGATCGTGAAAAAATGGGTGGAAGGTTATTTGCGGAACTACATTTCTGGGCAACAGAGAGCTTGGGTGAAGTGGTTACACCTGGGGGAGTACTGTTACAATACCACCCATCACATGTCCATTGGCATGACCCCTTTTCGGGCACTCTACGGTTACGAGGCCATGACTTTTGCAGACATTGTATTCGATGAAGGAAGGGCACCGAAGGCCAGAGATTGGATACAGGACAACTAAGATATTCTAAGAGCATTGAAGGAGAACATGAGGGTGGCCCAGAATCAGCAGAAGATGTATGCGGACAGGCACAGGATCGAGCGCTCGTTCGAGGTGGGATATTTAGTGTTCTTGCGACTACAGCCATACCAAAAATATTCATTGAAACATAAGGGGGCCGAGAAGCTCAAACCTCGCTACTATGGGCCCTACAGGATAACTCGGAAGGTGGGGCAGGTTGCGTACAAACTGGAGCTACCTGAGGGGAGAAAGATTCATAACGTGTTTCACGTATCTTGCCTTAAGAGGGTAATAGGACAATAGGTGGTTGCCTCACATGAGGTACCCCCTTTGGATGACAAGGGGCGGTTGGCCACAAGCCCCGAAGAGATTTTATAGGTACGGGAGAGGAAGCTCCGTAATAGGGTGTTCAAGGAGTTTTTGGTGAAATGGAAGGATCTACCGGTGGAGGATGCTACTTGGGAAAACGAGCAGGTGTTACAGCTTCCAGGTTTGAAGTTGCTTGTGGACAAGCAAATTTGGGCAGGGAGCACTGTAATGTCCCATTTCTCCTAGGCAGTCATAATACCGTGGTGGTTTACACAATTTCCCGTAAACCATTAGACATATGAGTTAGGGAAATGATATTGGTAAAGTCACTTTCGAACTGTAAAGTGAAACTTAGGAAAAGTGAGTTTATTAATATTAAACCCCTCTTTGACGGTATTTCTCTCCAATTATTAATTAAATGAATATTTTATTGGAGAAAAAGAAAAGTGAAAGAGAAAAAGGATGGTGGAGGGTTGGAAAGGAATTATTGACTATTCATTTCAAAAATTGAGTTTTGGGAGAAGAGCTCAGTGAGCAAACAAGGGTTTCAGCTGGAAACCCACCTTGGTGCTCGGATTCGGCAGTGAAACTATCTGCCCTAGCCGGGAGATTGGAGAAGCCATTCCGGTTTCTCATTTGCAGGTATTGGCATTGTGATTTCGAGAAGATTTGTTGGAGAAGACTTTCATTTTCAGATCTGAGAAGAGAGAGAGCGTTCTTCTTTGGCACGTGGGAAGGATTGGATGTTTTCCTTGAGCTGGGCGCATCCTCATTTTCCCTATTGTGTGTTGTCTCCTGTGGTTGAGTTATGCATCCTCAAAGGCGTTTTATCTCTGGCTGGGCGTGATCTGGAGTTGGCTGTTTCTACTGGTTATTATTTAAAGAGCAACGTTCTTCTCTTGGCTGGTCGTATTACCCATTCGATAGGGGCTGCGTGTTCTTCTTGTGCTACGTGGGAGGCAAGAGGGAGGTTGCTGCTGGTCGAATTCCATTTGTTGGTTGTACCTTGCATGCAGAGAAGTATATCATCGATTTGGGGCTGCTAGATCACACGACTTGGATGGCAGTAGCAATAATTACATGAGTTGACCTTTGGTTCAGCTCATGTGGACAATTTTGGAGGTTTTCTTATGGCTGTGTGTGGTGGGAGGATTCCAGTTTTCCTACAACAGACATCCTCACCAATTTTGAGAGGTATTCACACCTCATTTTGATTGTCATTGGTTTAGCAATATTATTAAATAAAGAACAACCAGAGTTTAGTAAATTTGTTCATCTAAATGTGAATGTTTTCATTATTATTTTATGGGTGTTTTCATTATTATTTTATGGGTTTGGCTTAATGTCGGAATAATACATAATGCACTTCACCGAGGAGGTATAAGGGGATAGAAAACTAACAAACCAGCAAGCAAAATAAAGAAATACACTTCTGTCCATTAAAATTTCATCTTTAGCAGTCAATTACAGAAGTATGCCAAGTGTTTGACGAAAGTCCAACACCAAAACAAGAAGTTTTTTCCCAACTTTGCAACCTAGAATATTTCACTAGACCATTTTCTATTACAACCAAAGCATCTTGTTTTTTCTCATGTTTATCCATTTCCTTCCATGATATTTAGGAGGATTGATGAGTGGCTATCTTATGAAGAACAAATCTATCTCTACTTCCCACATATGTTTTGGTTGTAGACTTGTGGGTAACCATATTCTTGTCCTGAATATGACAAGAAAATTGCATAGCTTCATCAACATTTCTGGATGTTTTAAGTGCATCTCACATTTAATGTCTTATTTTAATCCACCCACATAATCTTCCAATAGATGTTGATCAATTATGCTATCTACCCATATGACCAATACCTAAAATTTTGAATTATAATCCACAATGAAGCCTAAGTTCTTGATTCTTATGGACTCACTAAAGTAGTCTTGTTCCCAAACTTTACCCTATTTCACTTTTAGGTCCCATGTAAATAAACCTAAAGTATAATTATAAGACAAAGGGTTCTTTTTAACTACCCATTGATACCATTGATATGGTTTTGTTTCAAAATACAAAGTTTCTAAGGAAACAATTTCCTTATTATCCATAATCTTGTGCAATACAAAGTATTTGTTTATTTGGTTCAGCTATGTAAAGACATACATTCTATCAAAATTTCTTAATTCAATCTTGGGAAAGTGGATACCTTTAGGAACCCATCCATGATTAGCTCCAATATTACAACAATCCTAGAATATTATTATTGGTGGAAGGTTGTTCAACTTAAATTTTTGTATCTTTATTTTCATGAGTTTCTTGGGTCACATTATTACTTTTAGGGAACCTCTCATATAGGGCATATATGACCATGGTTTCCATAGATCTCTATAATTGTTAGGGACCTAGCCCCTCACGTAGGTAGAATAATATATTTTGATGTAATACAGGTCAATATTAATAAGGCCTAGCAATAAGGAAGAATAAGTTGAATGTAAGAAGACCTAATAGAAGCTTCTACTTCTAGAAGGATCTTCCTCTAGATGGTTCTTTTGATAGAGATATTTAGTATAAATAGGAGTCGAGGGTATGCAAACTTTTGTCTTGGATATTATTGTAATAGAGCTCTTCTTTGTTGGAGGTTTCCCCCTCGAAGAGGCAAGTGAAAATTTCTCTCAGTAATCTAAGTGCTCTTTCTGGTGTTATTGTGGTATCATTTTGGTATTATTGTGGTGTTGTTATGGTTATATTGTTGTTCATCTGCCATTTCTATCATTTTATTTCTATTCTGCATACTTTTTATATCTAGAATATTACAAGTGGTATCAGAGCACTTTCCTCGACAGAAAATTGTGGGTTAATTTTTTTTCAGGGTAGAGACGTATTCTGACGTATTTAAGATACAAAGATCTATCATTACGTGCATAAACCCTGGTTTGGGGATTCATACACGCAGGAACTACAAGTGGTACTTAAGCGCACATATGTTGGCCACCCTTGTAACCCCTGTTGGTACCCCTTCAAGTGGTAGCGCATCAAACAACACATGTATATGGATCAGCCAAGATTTCCTGAAGCCCTATTTAGATAAACTGACCAGCCTCTTGACTACTATAGTGCCACTGAGAACAACACTTGGGAAGACACTCTTTAGTACATGGGTAGTCGGGTAGTACGGCTAAGGGCACGATCTAGTCTCCTTAGTTGTTTCCCTAAGATATTGGGCTGAGTACTACTGTTGGACCCCACACGTATATTAGAGAGCTATAGCACAGGGAAAACCCTTGTCTGTAGAACCCTTGAATACCTAACCTTTTGGGACAAAAACAAAAAAACAAAACAAAACAAACAAGATCTATTGTCGTGCAACTATGTCTCCTGCATTCAAGTTTCCAAATCGATACACATTTCTTCCTGATTAAGAATTTGGGCATTTCATGACTGCAATATTCTTTAGACCGGAGTATAACTCCGCGGGTGTAAAAAAAAAAAAAATTTTGGATTTTGTTGCACCATTATTTGAGACCTATTCCATTGGATTTATCTCTTCTACCTTATCACATTCATACCTATCATTTTTCAGCAAAATTTTTGACCCCACCTGCCCCTTTTTGGTTGCCTCGTCATCATGGCCCATACCCATAGACAAGACTTGGAATCTCTCTTGAATACCTTGCAATCTAATTTCACAGAGATCCAAAAAGAAGTGATACAGCTTAGTGCCAATATTTCCACCATCAATAAAAACATGCATTCCTCCATCGTCGCCTCAATTGAGGAATTCAAAGAATACCTCAAACAAGACATTACTACCCATCTTGAATATGTCGCTTCGATGATTTGCACCAAGCTGCATATCCCTGTAGATCCCCCTTTATCTGACCCACCTTTGCATACCAAAGCTGAAACTTCCTCTCATTCCCATAATTTTCAGCCCCATCACTTTCAGCGTGACCTACGCCTTCTGAATGTGGATGTGACCAAATTTGATGGCTCGAATCCCACTGGTTGGGTAACTCAGATGGAACATTATTTCTTTTTGAACAAAATTACAGATGATTTGGTCAAACTCTGGTATGGTGTTCTCAATCTAGATCAAGAACGTTGGCAATGCTAGCAATGGAGAAAAACTACCTGTCAAGGGTATGTTGCTTGGACACACTTTGTGGCAGAGCTTTATGAATTCTTTGACACTGACACCAACCATTTAGGCCGTTTGAAAAAGTTGAAACAATCAGGCACAGTGGAAGACTTTATAGCTTCTTTTGAGCGACTGGATTTTCGTACAGAGGGCATCTTTGATTATTTTTTTCGAGAATGTTTTATCAGTGTCCTCAAGGATGAGATTTGTGCCCATGTCCTCATGGCTCGGCCTCAGAGTTGGGTGGAGGCTACTAAAATAGCTAAGGAAGCACACCAATTTGTCTCTTCTCAAAACCAAAAACCCTCCTTTATTCCTCGCGCTAAACCAGTAAATCCCACTCCTCCTTCTACTCCACTAAAGATCCAAAAATTGACCAGGGACGAAATGGTTGAACGCCAACTCAAAGGCCTTTGTTATAATTGTGATGACAAATATTTTTTGGGACACAAGTGTAAGGAACAAAATGTTTTTATGGCCATCTCGGAGGATGTTTTGGAAGAGGATATTGAAGCTCCCCTTGTGTCTATGTCACACGACCCCACTGACATAACCCCTTCCAAAGTAGAACTGATCATTTCCCTAAATGCTCTCACTGGCTTCTCTGCTCCCCAAACCCTCAAGCTAATTGGCTACATCAAGAATAAGAAGGTCATCATTCTGGTTGATAGTGGAAGCACCCATAATTTTATTCATCACTGCATTGCCCAAGAAACTAATTTCTATATCCATGTAGTCAATAATTTCCAAATCATGATTGCCAATGGCGGGTCTAAGATATGTGGAGGGCATTGTGAAAATATGCATCTCCAAATTAGTGACTACCACCTGAAACTCATGTGTTTTCTATCGACATGGGTGGTTGTGACATTGTGTTGGGTGGAAACTGGCTAAGGACTTTGGGTACCATTCTCATGGAATTTAAGGAATTAACCATGCAATTCGACCAGGAGGGAAAACAATATAAGTTCCAAGGCATCACCATCGGTTCCCTTGAGATCATTATTTCCCATCACATGGAAAAGCTTCTCAAGAAAGGTCATTCTGGCGTTATTTCCCAACTCCATGCCATACAAGCAACTGAGACACCCTCTGTGCCACAGGACCTGTTATCCCCGAATTTCAGAGATAGCTAGGAGATCATGTCTTGAGGCCCACAGGTCCTAGACATGGAGTACCGAGGGCAGGATTGACTTTAGCATGTCCCTAGAGGGCCCACCTTTTATTTCTTCCAACATCTTTATCTTGTCAGTAGCAACAACATCCACTACCGTCGGCTTGGTCCTGTGTCAGAGATGGTTCTTTCTCCATGAGGTAATTAGTCCAGGTATCATGGTATGTGTCACTTTGATCATCAAAAACCTTGAATATATGCACATTTGATTCCTTTTATTTTCTAACGCCTACTTGGATATTACACTTGCCCACTTGACCATGTCTAGGGGGATTGACAGAGTGCCCTAGTAACCCTGTGTCTGTAGGTTTTGGTTTTCCACTGGAGGGATTTTCGAAAGGCCATCATCCACTCCCTTCATAACATCACCTTTTCATCTTGTTTCCCACTCACTTATCCCATTCCACTTGTCTAGGCACTGGGTTGACCTATTTTCAGGACTACACCATATCTCATGGGAAGAATTGGCTAAAGGCATATTGTCATCCTTATACACACTTGCAGACATGAGCTAAGTCTGGCTCACTTAGTGTGTCCTTGGAGGCACAATGCTTAGGTTCACAGCCCATGCTGTCACTTTGATTGGAACCTCTTCCATCTAGGATTACTCCTAGGGAAGCCAAAGGGGGTAGACCTTAGTTACTAGATGTGTTAAACTTATGTTCTAGGAGTTAGTTTTAATTTCTTAAGGTAAGAGGGGATCTATCCCTAAGATGCTAAGGCAACAATGAAATATGAAAGGGTTAGCATGTAAATCAAGCCTTTTCCCTAGGTCAACTAAGACTAGTGCCTAAAGATTGGGCAGGGGGTCGACTATGTTAAGGGGTGTTTCGTTACAAGTAGATTACAAATTACTTACAATATTACAAAATAATCAATTAAACCAATGAATATTAGATACAAGTACTTACAAAAGAATTACAAAATTAACAAATCCAATTACAGAATATCATGTACAATTACTTACAATTTAAGAATATTAGGATACAAATGATACAATGAAAGCTAACCACATTTAACTTCTTATGTGTGAAAGAAATCACCAAACAAGAGCATCAACACTTCATCATCATATTCAATAGATCATAATCAATGTGTCATTATTATCAAGACATCAAGATCAACAACAACTTAAGAAGATTTAGAAGACTCAAGCACAAATGTTGTTAGGATCATTGAAGATGATCCACACTCTTGGTTATTAAACCCCCAAGTAGTTTATTAGGTTTGGTCTAGGGTTTAATTATTAGGATTTCTTAAGATTTATCAAATTTTAATTAGCTTTCACCAAAGCCTCCTCCTCCTATTGCCAAATAATTGTTGGATGCTCAAGATAGTATGGCAATGAGGCCAACCTTAGCAGAACCAGTCAACCCAAAACAAGAGTACTCCTTGGAGAGGACACACACCTGGTGCACCACGGGGCAGTCCCCTGCCACTACCCTCCATTGTTTTCCTCAAGCCCAATTTTATATGGTGAAGATGGTGGTCTAAGGTACCCTAAATAGTCTATTAAGTATATAAGTTGATTAGGTAGACTTTTAGGTGATTATTAGAGTGTTTAGAAGATTTTAAGGCACTTTTTTGGTGCAATTTAGTGATATGGCCGAAACTTAAATTAGCTTTTAGTGTGTTGTCTTGAGCTTAAGCAATTGAGTTCATGGACACATGAAAATAAAATAAGATGGCTGAAAAGTAAAGACTATCACATGCACAATAAGAGCTTGCTATGAAATATGAGCATTAGGGCAAGAACAACTTGCCTTCAAGAGATAGAAAGAAATTTTAGTGTGTTTTCCTCCTTAACCATTCAACACATTTCAAGCCCAAACAAATGGCTTTCAATAGATATAAGAAAAATAGACTCATGAACCAATTAATTTTTAATCACTTTAGAGATTTTAAGCATTAAGATCTAAACCATGTGCATAAAGGAAGATAACAAGCTTGAAATGAAACTAAGCAATATGATAGATCCAATTAGGTTACTTAAGTGTGTTGCGCAATAGGCTTAAGGTTAATATGTAGATCTAAAACATAAGCAATATATCATTTAACCATAGATCACATCACATTATATCATCTAGCATTAACACTAGGCCTTGCCTATTGGAGTATTCCTCTCCCAACTAGGTAGGTGATTAGATTAGGGTTTTTCTTAGTTAGGTTAGTTTCTTTAGAATCTTAGGAATTAGGGAAAACCATTAAAGAGAAGAGAAATAAAGATAAACTAAGTTACAAACTAAGCTACCAATCAAACAACAAAACCCCACGGCCTAGGTTTGGAAGGTGCCCTCACCTCCAAAACCTCACGACCTAGCTAAGAAAAGAAAAAAAAAGTTAAAAGAATGAAACCCTAGCTAGATCTACACTACCCAAGGGGCTTACACCAAGAGGAGGGTCGTACCACTTCCTCCTCTAAGGGTGTAAGTCACCACAAGCAAGCAAAGGAGGCAAGACGTCCAGAAATTTGATGAAAAAGAAGAGTTGGGTTGAGAGATAGCTACCAAACCCCTTGGAGGGTCTTCTAGCGTTGTGTGCTTCTCCTTTGGGCAGCCAATTTCCTCTCAATCTGATCTAAAAACCTGAAAAATCAGCAAGCTTTGCTTGCTAGAATGGCTACACACAACCAAAAAATATTAAGGATAACCCTTTCCTTTTAGGGCAAGAACTTTCCACAAGAAACCAAGAGATTATATTGATTAAAAATGACCTACTTAAACAATTATATGCTATCTGAAAATGGAATGTGTGAAAAGAAATAATAGATGAAGACTAATAGGGTTAGAGAAATGGAGTGTATGAAAGCTTCAAGTGACCCTTCTCCTTGAAGGAGTTCCCAATGAAACCCTAGAAGTAATTCCTGCAAAATCTTTTCAAGTGATATGCATACAATAGACAATATGTTGAGGTATGTAAATAAAATGACACTTATATTCTATTCAACACATCAAGATAGATAAATCCATAAGCACACACATTAGTAGATCTACTTAGATAACACTTTACCTAAGATCTAGTGTTGCAATCACCCAAAAAATTATCACAAAGTTACCTCTCAAGCATAAGAAAAAAAAGCATATGCCTTGATTCTCTAGTTGTCCTCCAAAGTTTCTCCTTTATTGATATTACTCAAGAAAAATAGTCTTGGAGAGAAAATACTCCAAAACCCTAGAGCATAGAATGGAAATGAATGAAATTATGGAAAGAGAGAGAGTGTGTGTAAAATCAAGTAGCATAACAATAGCTCAAGATATGGTGAGTTGGGAGAGAGAAATGAGATCTATTTATACTTGGAGAGGAAAACCTACATCTCTTGGATCTAAGCCAAGTGTCCACCACCAAGCAAATGAGTAGATCTCAAGGCTAGGGTGCACCACCTAGGGTTTGCACAATGGATCTAGGGTGTAGAAAAATAGAAAAAATAGTTGGGATGAAGCAAAAGGTATGTGAGAGGCATGGGATCCGTGCCAAAGCAAGTGAAAGGTCAGAAATAATTTTTAAAAATTATTTGGTTGAGTTCCAAGAAGAGGGAGGGTGCATTTCTCTTGGAGGGCACACCTCCTGGGATGAGGTAAAGGGAACATAAGAGTGAGAGATGAGTGTGTGAGGTTGGGATCACACAAAACCATAAGCGAGGTTGTGGGGTCACCTCTAGGGGTCACATGGAATCTAAAGGGAGTGAAAGGTCAAGAGAGGGGGCCATACTCAAGTCACAAAATTAATAAAAAGGGAAAAACGCCAATCCCCCTAGTGGGGCGTGATTTTTGAGTGTGGAGGTGGTGTAAAGGGTTAGACAAGGTTGGAAAAGGTTAGGAGGGTCATGTTATGCTTAGGGGGTCTCTCTCTAACTATCATTTCCACTTTTCACATCCTCTAACTCATTATTACAACTTTTACATTTGGCCATGTTTGGACTTTAGCAATTAAAATTGTTGTTTTATACTGACTGACACTCCAGGTGGACAAACCCATGGCTAAAGTTGTCCGACTGAGCTAAAATTTGGTCCATGGATGTAGGGGGTGCTATTCCATTTATTTTGAGCACAAATACCCCTATCAAAAGTCCAAGGACCTAGTTTTTACAATTATTGCTCAAAAATAATTAATTAATTAAATAATTAAACCTCCAAACTTAGGGAAATTTAATTAATTAAAAAAAATAACTTAGACTCGACGGAATTCCGCGAAAATTTATAAGATGTCTTGCATGGTCATTTACAATGATTCCCTATAATAGTTACCAAAACATAATCCCACTAGAACGTTGTTCACCACTTTGGAGGAATTATTGCAAGTGTGAGGGAAAAACTCAAGGGAAATCAGTAAGGCTGAAAAGCCCAACTAATAACCCGAGGATAAAAAACCCTCGGTGAAAGGAACTCTCCCAGTGAACCGATCCCAAGGAAACTGACCTAGACATGACTCATGCAAACCTATTACATTATTAACCCATGCACGGGTGCGGAAATTCCAATTACAAAAATAAGTGTTGGGGCCAAACATGCCCTGTAGAACCAAAGTCTTCGACAAATTTGCATTTGATGATGAATCTCTTCATGGCACATGGAGTTGACCATCTGTGTTGGAGAGGCGGTCAACATCTGGCTCCACATGGGGATGTGTGTTCAATCTTCTCACTCGAGACGAAGAGCATATGGGAATCCAGCACCTACAAAACAGAGTGCTCACCGGAGTGAACACCAACAACCAACATTAGAATACATTTATACATGATTAAATCAATGAATTCTATATACAACATTTACATAACGAAATAACTAAAGTACAAAATCATTATTTTACAACAAATGGAATCTATAGTACAGAAAAAAAAAATTCTAAGTACATGAAAAAAACTTCTAAGTACATATTTACAATATGAATGAAATAATACAAACTGAAATACAAGGAGAAAGGTTAGAGATATGTTATAGAGGGTGTCCATTCAGACACCAAGTTTCCCCATCATCTGTAAAAGAGCTTGAGCTGTTGCCCATTCCTCGGAATGTTGATTGGCTCACCATCCAAATGGCTGAGATGAAAAGAATTTGGCCTTGCTATTTCCCTGATTAAATATGGCCCTAGCCACAAACTGTCAAATTTGTCGTTCTTTCCAGGTTTCTCTCTGCCTTTATCCCATAGTAAAATTGTATCACCCACAATGAAGTACCCGTGTCTGGCTGACCTGTCAAAATATTTCTTGACCTTGTTCTGATTTCTGCAATTCTGATCATAAGCCTTTCGTCTGATTTCATCTAACTCAATAATCTGATTGACCCTGTTCTAAACTGCATCCTGCTCTGTTGAAGTGTCCTCAACTGATCCATAAGTAGGAAGTCTAAGGTGCATTGGAAACCTAGCCTCTAATCCATACACTAGCTCAAATAGACTCTTTCCAGTAGTTTCTTTCTTTGTTATTCTGTCGGCCCATAATGCATGTTTGATTTTACTATCCCAAGACTTCTTGTTTTCGCCGACTATTTTCTTTAGAATGGTCATTAAGTTTTTGTTACTTGATTCTGCCTGACCATTTCCTTGGGGATAATAATCTGATGCATGTGATAAGATAATACCATACTTGAAACAAAATACTAACATCTCGGCTGAACAAAAGGCCTTGGCATTATCTGTCACTATCTTTGATGGGACCCCAAATCTAGTTATGATTCTGTCTTCTAAGAAATCCATCACCACCTTTTCAGTTGTTGTCTTTGTAGGAATGGCTTCAACCCATTTTGTAAAGTAATATGTGGATGTAAGAACCCAAGAGAACCCATTACTTGAATTATTGCTAAACTTCTCGATGAAGTCCAAACCCACTGTTGAAAAGGTCCTTCAACCACCACTGGTTGCAAAGGGAGTGCTGCTAACTTCTGCTTTCCTGTGAAAAGATGACATGGATCACATTTCTGAACAAGCTGATGTACATCTGAAAATATAGTGGGCCAATAATATCCTTCTCTAAGGATTTTGTGGGTAGTAGTTTTAGCAGCAAAGTTTCCTCCACAAAACCCCCCATGGAATTCATCCATTAGTTTCTTTGATTCAATATCATCCACACATCTAAGGATAACTCCATCCGGATTTTTCCATCCTAATCCGTCTCCAGTAAGGACATACTTATAAGATTTTAACCTCAAAGACATTTTCTTGTGTCCTACTAGATGCCTTGGACAAGTTAGATTCTTAAGATAGAAAATGATGTCTGTATACCAATCTACTTGTTCAAGATTTAACAAGTTAGGATTCCATTCTTCATTATTGATTTGGTTAACCATATCCAAGGCTTTCTCATTACTTTTTGTCAACATTTTTTCCAAGCCTTGACCTTTAATCAATTTAGTTGGTTTAATATCCAAATCATATTCTTGGATTTTAGAAATCCATCTACCCCTTGAGCCTAATCCTTCCACTTCAGATAGCACATCTTTAACCGCAGAATTAGGAACATAACCAATTACCTTGGAATATCCGATGAAGACTCTGAAATGTTTGAGTGATTTGACTAAGGCATATGATTGTTTCTCAAACATGGGATACTTTAATTCTGAATTTTGCAAGGCCCTACTCATGTATGCAATAGGCTGATCATGGCCTTGATCATTTTTCTGAAGAAACACCACAACAATTGTGTCTTCAGAGGAAAAAGAGAAGATTTGAAAATCCTTCTCATAATCTGGACTGATAAGAACAAGACCTTCACATATGTCAGTCTTGATTTGTTCAAAAGATCATTTGCTTTCATCATTCCATTCAAATTTTACATCCTTCTTAAGTAGCATATATATAGGTTTCATGATTTCAACATAGTTAGGAATGAACCTATGGACAAAATTGGTTTGTCCTAAGAAGGATTGAAGAAGTTTCTTTGTTGTTGGCAAAGGCACTTTACCAATAGCTTCCACCCTTTCTGGGTCTAATTTAACTCCATCTTTAGTTATGCTGTGGCCCAATAACTTCCCTCCAGTCACCCCAAAAAATGACTTAGCCGGATTTAGAGAAATTCCAAATTCTCTACATCTGTCCAAAACTTGCCTAAGGTGGCCAATGTGAGTTTTACCATCCTTAGAAAAAACTGTTAAATCATCTTGATATATTTCAATCAACTTACCAATCAATCCCCTGAAGGCATA
>ML781558.1:559349-584892 GCA_009831015.1 Picea engelmannii | reverse complement strand
ACTGCTGAGAGGGGGATGTGCTGAAAAAGAGACCATGATGGCTGAAGAAAGGTGGTGGAAGGCACCTGGAATGGTGGCGTTAACTTGCATCGAAACCAATACCGTATTTGGACTTCACTGGCCCGGAGAACCAAGAGCAGTTCGTTGGCCCCAAATTAAATCACTCGCCAAGTTGGTAGGTAAATGGTTCCTCATGAGTAATGAGGGATGGGGGTGAACCACTGATCCATAGAGTCCTCAGACCTGACCACCGCGAGGAAGATCGTGCCACACACAACCTCGCTGAAAAGAGAAAAGGTAGTAAGAGTGTGTGATCAAGGGGCAGACACGAGGGAAAGAGGAAAAGAACTCTGGAAAATACAGAGTGAGTGATAGCGGAGAAAAAGGAGATTAAACTTCATTCTCGGTCACTGGCAAACAGAGACTCGGTCTCGCAGCATCATGGTTTCAGCTCGGGGGTGGCTAGTGGTAAATTCGTTGGGAGTCATTGAGCCTACGGTTGGGTGGAAACGAGCACCCCTCTCAGTAGTTGCATCACCTGGTGTTTTTATGATAAGTATTATAACTTGTATCTTGAAATTTATATGCTGACATGTATGTTCATAGTCTGTGCAATTATCAATGGTTTCAGTATAAGACTGTCTACATGGTGTTTTGATCAGAAATGATGGCTGGATGTTTTTATTGGAAAGACCACGTATGGATTATGCATATATATATATATATATATATATATATATATATATATATATATATATATATATATATATGANAGGAGATTTGTTTCTGTGTTGTCCTACCTGATGTCTTGAATCGACTTCCTCAAGAAGGTGCCCTTTCGAGACCACTTCCTTACCTTCGAGAAGACCTTTGAGTCTGGTCTTCAAAACCTGGTGTAAATTACCTGAGGACCCAAAGGAGGATGTTATAGTTTAAGTCTTAAACTCTTGCACGAGGGAGAATGGTCCTCATAGATCCCAACATTTCGGCATTTCGGTACTCGGAATACCCAAGGGTGAGTTCCCTTGCACTCGCAAGTCCCAAAACCCTGACTTGTGAAATCCTAAATTATTAGCGTGGGGGTAAATTAAGAGTTTTCGGATTTTCAGCACCCGAAGTATCTAGGTGCGAGTTTTCTTGCACTCACGAGTCCCGAAACCCCGACCCGCGAAATCCCGAAATGACAGCATGTGGATAAGTATCGACTGACGGACGAGATTATGTCGGAAGATCTACGGTCAGTCACAACCATTAGATTGGAGGAAGAAATGAGGGCGTTAAATTCCTCAACCTCTTCCTTTTATCTTCGTGAGTAGTGAAGAAATCAGACCATAGATCCAAAGGTCCATGAGAGTACCTGAATTGTTCATTCATAAGGACACGTGGCGGTCAGTAAGCGTTTCAGAGTTTCGACACTCGGGGAATCAAAGGGAAAGAACCCTGGTCATCACGAGTCATGAAATCCCGACATATGAAACCCCAAAATCGTTTAAAGTGTGGATAAGTATCGATTGGAAGATAAGATTCTGCTGGAAGATCTGCGGTCAATCACGACCATTAGATTGGAGGAAGAAACGAGGGCGTTAAATGCCTCAACCTCTTTATTTTATCTTCGTGAGTAGCGAAGAAATCAGGACCATAGATCCCCAAGGTCCTTGGGAGTATATGGACTGTCCTTTTATAGGGACATGTGGTTGTTGGTCGACGTTTCGGCACCCGGGAAACCAAAGGGCAAGAACCCTTGTCTTCGAAAGTCATGAAATCCCGGTAAACGAAACCCCAAATCGGTTTAATTGTGAATAAGTTTGAGAAAGATGGTATTTGATCGTGACTGTTGATCATCCTGAAAAGATCATAATGGTTTATCGTGGTTAAAGTTCGCAATCGTCCATCGGAGTGACATGTGGCTGTCGGGCAACATTTCGGTGTTTCTGCACCCGGGAAACCAAAGGGCAAGAACCCTTGTCTTCGCAAGTCGCAAAATCCTGGTACCCAAAACCCCGATGCGCTTTGTGGAAGAAAGGAGGAGTCCCGAAAGGATCTAGATCGTCCATCGGAGGAGACTCGTGGTGAGCGGTCAGAGTTCGGGGAAAGCTTCGAAATCCCGTGGACCGTTGGATCCAAATCCTCGAGGATCATTGATCTTCTGCACGAATCCCTATATCGGGATTCGGGGATTGGAGTGACAAGAGTTTTGGATTCGTTGCATCGTGAACTCCCAGTTCATGAAACTCTGAAAAGATCTGAACCATTGGATCCAAAACGTCGAGAGCCGTTGGATCTCATACAAGAACTCGAGTATTGGGTTTTGGGGTTTGAAGCGTCGAAAGACTTGACTCTCTTGCATTTCGAACTCCCGATTTCTGAAGTCCCGATACGGCCAGGACCATCGGATCGAGGGGGGAGACTTGTAGCTGTCGATCTCCTCGAAGTTAAGATTTTCAGGTTTTGGGGTTTGCAGAGACGAAAGACTCGACTTGCTTGTATCACTGAGTCACGAAATGCGAAAAGGCGCCTGGTTGTTTGGCCTGTGGTCATAACCAATGATCACATGGAGGTGGAAAAGGGAAGAGCTAGCCTGCGCTAAGCCCCTGTAGGAATTTGGGGATTTTGTCCCTCAAGAAGAGCTGAAAAAATTTATTATGCCGTAGTGGGTGTGTTACAAATTGGTATCAGAGCATGGTTACAACACTTGGCCTGCTTGGACTCATGAACAAGTTGCGCAAAAACTCCATTCGAAACATTCCTAAAAGGAGTAACCCCATGTCTTAACCTTCCTAATCAAAAGACGAAGTTAAGAATGAAAACTCCTATTGTGTGTGTGTACATGAGAAAGAAAAAAAAATGAATTTATGCACGGGTTATGAATGTATCTAAAATATTGACTAACAACCAGCGTTTGTCTTTTGCACCCAAACGGACGATCAACGGTGGGAAACTATAGACGCATAGAATGGTGACTCACCAAGAGGTGGGAGAGGGCTCCCACAACCGAGATGAAGAGTCTGATGAAATGAGGGAAATAGGGACCCCTCCAGATCTAGCTGAAACTGTGAGGAGCCTCATGGTCGAATTACAAAGCTACAAGGCTAATAATGAAAGGATGATGAAAGAACAAGAAAAACAAACAAAAATTAACGCAATTTTACTGCAAAGTTTAACTGATCTACAAAGACAAATGCAGCATGAACCTAAAACTCAGAAACATGGTCATATCAGTGACCACACTGAGAGGAGCACCTCAAAAAAGGTCCACCCCAAAGGTAAAGGACAAGCGGCGGACGATTCCTCTGAGAAGGATGCGGGCGATTCAGAGGGCTCTTCTAGCAGCAAAACCAGTTCCTATTCCCGAAGGAAATAGAAGAAGCAAAAGCCTTCCAAAGTTCGTAAATTCGAAGAATTTAGAAAATCCAAACCACCCTCCTTCAACGGTGAAATAAAGAAGGGAGAGGAAGCAGAGGCATGGCTGCTTGGACTAAAGAAATATTTCAGAGTCCATGACTTTTCAGAAAATTTGAAGGTTCGCGTGGCCACCTTCAACTTGAACGGAAAGGCTTCCATTTGGTGGGAAGACGTTAAGAATGTGAAAGGGGTTCATGAAGAGGACCTGTCCTGGAAGAAATTTGAGAAATACTTCTGGAAGAAGTATTTATCGGAAAAATATTTCGACGAAAAGACTAAAGAGTTTTATGAACTCAAATTGGGACAACTCACTATAGAAGAATATGTCAACAAATTCCTCGATTTGTTGAGGTATGTACCTTATATAAAAGTGGAAAAGGAAAAGGTGCAATGCTTCATCAATGGACTACCTAAGGAATATCGGAATAGAATTGAATTTGATGAGCCAAAGACTCTAGAAGGCACTATTCGAAAGGCAACCTATTGTCATGAACAATTTGGGCATCGAGCAGAACCTCGCGAAGGATGGAAATAGAAGAATAGTTCAAGATTTCAGAAAAAAGGGGATTAAATTCCCAAGATTTAATAACTATAAGAAGAATCCAAGAATGAGCTTCCCAGCCCGGAGTGTGCACCAACAAAATTTTCCCTCCTTGAGCAGAAATAAAACTTCTGGACCCATATCAGTGAAGACTGATAACCCAAAGAGAGAACCTTTGAAATGTTGTGGTTATGGGGAAGAACATCTATTGAGAGACTGTCCACATCGACAATAGAATATTTGGAGGATTTATAACATCCAGGAAGCTACCACCGTCAATGATGTGGCCATGAGTGTGCCGCAAATTTATGCAGCCTTAGATAATAACTAGGCTAACCACCAAGCTTGAGTGGTGGAAATAGAAGGTATGATTTCCAACCATCTAGTATCTGTTTTGATTGACCCTGGTTCAAATTTGAGTTATATAGCCCCTAAAGCTATTGATAAGTGTAAACTACATCCACAAAAACATACCAAGCCATGGTTGGTATAGTTAGCCACTGGCACCAAAAGAAGGGTAGCAGAGGTTATACTAGCCTGCTAATTGATGTTGGGTAAATTCCCCACCCAAGTAACCCTTAACTTAATACCCCTGGGATCGTATGATCTGTTGATTGGTATGGACTGGCTAGCCGCCCATAAAGCCAGATTGGAATGTTACCATAAAACCTTAGAATGTATAAGTAAAGAAGGTCAAAAGATAACCCTTCAAGGGATCTGAAAACCTGTCTCAGTAAGACAAATATTAGCTCTACAAATGAGAAAGTATTGTCGAAAGGGATGTCCCCTATATGCAATACAAGTGTTGAAAACAATTGAAGGTGACAAACCAAGCCCTGACGATCACCTTATGCTGAGAGAATACAGAGATGTGTTTCTGAAAGTGGTACCGGGTCTACCTCCGAGAAGATACATAGACTTCTCGATAGAACTTGCACCGGGAGTGGTGCCGGTGACTAGGACACCCTACTGGATGAGAACACCCTAGTTAGTTGAACTCAAGTTGCAATTAAAAGAAATGATGGATAAGGGCTATATATGGCCCAGCGTGTCTCCATGGGGAGAACCAGTCCTATTTGTGAAAAAGAAGGACGGTACCCTTAGAATGTGTATAGATTATAGACAACTCAATAAGGTAACCATAAAGAACAAGTACCCCTTGCCCATGATCAATGACTTGTTCGATCATTTGGGGGGTGTGTCTATTTTCTCAAAGATTGACTTGAGGTCGGGATACCATCAAGTCTGAATTAAGGGTGAATACATCCATAAAACTACCTTCCGAACACGGTATGGTCACTATGAGTTTGTGGTAGTGCCATTTGGGTTAACCAATGCCCCTGCCACTTTTATGTGCTTGATGAACAATGTACTCAACAAATTCCTAGACAAATTTGTGCTTGTTTTTATTGATGATATATTAATTTAATCCAAGAATAGAGAAGAGCATGAAGAGCATCTTAGGCTTGTGCTGCAAATGCTGAGAGAACATCAGCTCTATGCCAAATTCAACAAATGTGAATTCTTCCAGAAGAAAATACATTACTTAGGCCATGTTCTATCCGAAGAAGGAGTAGCAGTAGACCCTGATAAAATCAGGTCTATCATGGAATAGCCTACCCCAAAGGACGTTTCGGATATCAGATCCTTTATGGGATTAGCAGGATACTATAGGAGATTTATAAAAGGATTCTCCAGGATTGGTTGTCCAATCACTGCCCTCCAGAAGAAGGGGATAAAATTCATGTGGACACAGAAATGTGAAGAAATATTTCAAACCCTGAAACATCTACTGACCCATGCACCCATGTTGAAGATCGCCGATCCCGAAGATGAATTGATCGTGTGAACAGATGCCTATAAGGAAGGGCTCAGAGGATTCCTTATGCAAGGAGGAAGTGTGGTCTGCTATGAATCCCGAAAATTGAATGAGAACGAAGTCAACTATGTGACCCATGATCTAGAGCTAGCTGCCATAGTGCATGCCTTGAAAATGTGGAGGCATAACCTCCTGGGAAGAAAATTTGTACTTATGACAGATCACTATGGATTGTGATATCTATTTGACCAACCAAAGCTCAATGCTAGATAAGCTAGGTGGATGGCCCTCCTTAGCGAGTTTGATTTCGAAATCAAACACATTAAAAGAAAGGAAAATAGGGTGGCCGATGCCCTTAGCCGAAGTATGAAAACAATTCACCTGGCCGTGGTGAGTACCTACGAGACGGATGTCAAAGAAAGAGTTAGAAATGCACAAGGAATAGATCCATTCTTCCAGACCGTGACCTCGTACCTGCAGCAAGAACCCACAGGGTTAAAGTATGGAGACTACCAGATGATGGAAGAAGGTCTGCTCACTTACCGAAGAAGATTGTACATTCTATATTGTGATGACTTGAGGAGGTTCATATTGGATGAACTACATAAAATACCCTATTCTGGTCATCCAGGATACCAGAAAATGATCACGGCCACTAGGAGACAATTCTATTGGCCTGTATTGAAGAAAGACATAGCCGAGTACCTAGCCAAATGCATAGAATGCCAACAGGTAAAAGAAGAACACTGACACCCAACAGGATTATTACAACCCCTACCAATCCCAGAATGGAAATGGGAAACCATATCCATGGATTTCATCACCGGATTACCAACCTTGATCAAACAAAATGACACCATCATGGTAGTGGTGGATAAATTGAGCAAGTTTTCTCATTTCATCCCCGTCAAATCGACTTGTAAGGCAATAGATATCGCTCAGGTATTCATGAAGGAGATATTCAGACTACATGGCATGCCAAAAGAGATCGTGTCTGACAGAGACACGAAGTTCACTTCCAACTTTTGGAAATCACTGATGGTTGGTTTAGAGACCAAGTTGTTGTTTAGCACTGCCTATCACCCTCAAACCGATGGACAGATAGAAAGAGTGAACCAAATACCTGAATACATGTTAAGAATGCATATAATGCATCAACCCACGAAGTGGGAAGACTACCTGCCACTGGTGGAATTCGCCTACAACAACGGCTACCAAGAATCCTTAAAGATGAATCCCTTTGAAGTCCTCTATGGTAGGTCGTGTAACACTCCAATCAGCTGGAGAAATCCTGTAAACAGGATTTCTTTGGACCCGACATGTTGAAAGAAATGGAACAACAAGTGACTCGGATAAAACAAAACCTGAAGGCCACTTAGAACTGACAGAAAAGTTATGCCAACCAAAAGAGAATTCCAAGAGAGTTCAAAGCTGGAGATCATGTATATCTCAGATTTAGGCCCAGGAAATTTCTCTGAAAATGGGAGCTTGTGCCAAGTTAGCACCTCGGTATTGTGGACCCTTTGAGGTTCTAGATAGAGTGGGACTTGTAGCCTATAGGCTAGCACTTCCTCCCACAGTAAAAACACATAATATTTTCCATGTTTCATTATTAAAGAAATATGTACATGATGTTAATCATATAATTGATTGGTCTATGATCTAGGTGGAACTGGAGGGAGAGTTTATACCAGAACCTCAATGCATACTGGACAAAAAGGAAACCCCACTCTGGAACTGAACCATTGCACAGGTCAAGGTGCAATGGAAACATTTTGGCCCAGATGAGGCTACATGGGAAATGGAGGATGCCATGAAATGGGCATATCCGATTTTGTTTACATCTATACATGCATGTCAAGTTGATAGATATAACATCGAGGACGATGTTCCTTTAAGGGGGATGGAATTGTAACAACCTGTTTCCCCCAGTCTATAAAAATAACTATACTGGCCAAGTATTGTGGCAAACGCAGAAATGTGAATGTGTGATGTGAATGGACCTTGTGAAAAAGGTCGATGAATGTAAATAGTATTATGAATATATATATTGTAGGAATGTTGAGAGGGGGATGTGCTGAAAAAGAGACCACGATGGTTGAATAAAGGTGGTGGAAGGCACCTGGAATGGTGGCGGTAACTTCCACCGAAACCAATACTGTATTTGGACTTCACTAGCCCGGAGAACCAAGAGCCGCTCGCTGGCCCCAAATTAAATCACTCGCCAGGTTGGTAGGTAAATGGCTCCTCATGAGTAATGAGGGATGGGGGTGAACTGCCCATCCATAGAGTCCTCAGACCTGACCACCGCGAGGAAGATCGTGCCACACGCAACCTCGCCGAAAAGAGAAAAGGAAGGAAGAGTGTGCAATCAAGGGGCAGACGCGAGGGAAAGAGGAAAAGAACTCTGGAAAATACAGAGTGAGTGATAGTGGAGAAGAAGGAGAGTAACCTTCGTTCTTGTTCACTGGAAAATAGAGACTCAGTCTCGTAGCATCGTGGTCTCAGCTCGGGGGTGGCTAGTGGTAAATCCGTTGGGAGTCGCTGAGCCTACGATTGGGTGGAAACGAGCACCCCTCTCAGCAGTTGCATCACCTAGTGTTTTTATGATAAGTATTATAACTTGTATCTTGAAATTTATATGCTGACATGTATGTTCATAGTCTGCGCAATTATGAATGGTTTCAGTATAAGACTGTCTGCATGGTTTTTTGATCAGAAATGATGGATGCATGTTTTTATTGGAAAGACCACGTATGGCTTATGTGTATATATATATATATATATATATATGTGATGAACTAATACAGATTCTCAAGTCTGCTCTCGGGAGATTTGTCTCTGTGTTGTCCTACCTGATGCCTTGAATAGACTTCCTCACGAAGGCACCCTTTCGAGACCACTTCCTTACCTTCAAGAAGACCTTCCAGTTTGGTCTTCAAAACCTGGTGTAAATTACCTGAGGACCCGAAGGAGGATGTTATAGTTTAAGTCTTAAACTCTTGCATGAGGGAGAATGGTCCTCGTAGATCCCAACATTTCAGCATTTCGGTACTCGGAATACCCAAGGGCGAGTTCCCTTGCACTCACAAGTCCTGAAACCCTGACTTGCGAAATCCTGAATTATTAGCGTGGGGGTAAATTAAGAGTTTTCGGAGTTTCGACACCTAGAGTATCTAGGTGCGAGTTTTCTTGCACTCGCGAGTCCTAAAACCCCGACCCACAAAATCATGAAATGGCAGCATGTGGATAAGTATCGACTGACGGATGAGATTTTGTCGGAAGATCTGCGGTCAATCACGACTGTTAGATTGGAGGAAGAAATGAGGGCGTTAAATGCCTCAACCTCTTCCTTTTATCTTCATGAGTAGTGAAGAAATCATACCATAGATCCAAAGGCCCATGAGAGTACCTGAACCGTTCATTCATGAGGACACGTGGTGATCGGTAAGCGTTTCGGCGTTTCGACACCCGAGGAATCAAAGGGAAAGAACCCTGGTCATCGCGAGTCACGAAATCCTAACATTTGAAACCCCAAAATAATTTAAAGTGTGGATAAGTATCAATTGGAAGACAAGATTCTTTCAGAAGATCTGTGGTCAGTCACGACCATTAGATTGGAGGAAGAAATGAGGGTGTTAAATGCCTCAACCTCTTTCTTTTATCTTCGTGAGTAGTGAAGAAATCGGGACCGTAGATCCCCAAGGTCTGTGGGAGTATCTGGACCGTCCTATTATAGGGACACGTGGCTACTGGTCGACGTTTCGGAACCCGAGAAACCAAAGGGAAAGAACCCTTGTCTTCACAAGTCGTGAAATCCCGGTAAACGAAACCCCGAATCAGTTTAAGCGTGAATAAGTTTGAGAAAGTCAAGATTTGATCGTGACCATTGATCATCCTGAAAATATCATAATGGTTGATCGTGGTTAAAGGTCGCAACCATCCATTGGAGGGACACGTGGCTGTCAGTCGGCATTTCGGCGTTTTGGCACCCAGGAAACCAAAGGGAAAGAACCCTTGTCTTTGCAAGACGCAAAATCCCGGTACCCAAAACCTCGATGCACTCTGTGGCAGAAAGGAGGAGTCCTGAAAGGATCTAGATCATCCATCAGAGGAGACTCATTGTGAGTAGTCAGAGTTCATGGAAAGCTCTGAAATCCCGTGGATCGTTGATCTCCTACACGAATCTCCATATCGAGATTCGGGGATTGGAGTGACAAGTGTTTTGGAGTCATTTCATCGTGAAATCCTAGTTCACGAAACTCTGAAAAGATCTGAACCGTTGGATCCAAAACGTCGAGATCCGTTGGATCTCATACAAGAACTCGAGTATCGGGTTTCGGGGTTTGAAGCATCGAAAGACTTGATTCTCTTGCATTTAGAACTCCCGATTTCCAAAGTCCCGATACGGCTAGGACCGTCGGATCAAGGGAGGAGACTCATAGCTGTCGATCTCCTCGAAGGTAATATTTTCGGGTTTCAGGGTTTATAGAGTCGAAAGACTTGACTCGCTTGTATCGTTGAGTCGCGAAATGCGAAAAGGCACCTAGTTGTTTGGCCTATGGTCATAACCAATGATCACATGGAGGTGGAAAAGTGAAGAGCTAGCTTGCGCTAAGCCCCCGTAGGACTTCGGGGATTCTATCCCTCAAGAAGAGGCGAAAAAATTTATTATGCCGTAGTGGGTGTGTTACAAAAAGTTACGACCCCGAGAAGTTGATGTACTAACTTACCCAAACAGGGCCCACATGACTTTTGGCGCTTCATCTCCTAGGGTTAGGTTTTTGGATGTATAGGGTTTTTTGCATTCCTGTTTATTGTAAAAAGGCCTTCAAAGCCTCATTGTAATCATCT
Organism: Picea engelmannii; assembly: GCA_009831015.1. Lineage (NCBI taxonomy): Eukaryota > Viridiplantae > Streptophyta > Pinopsida > Pinales > Pinaceae > Picea > Picea engelmannii. Next base: position 574,276 of record ML781558.1, on the reverse strand, counting down.
TCTTGCGAATGTGATTAGTCGTCACATCTCCAATCTCATTTCGTGCCGAAAATAATCCAGATCAACCTTCCTTGAGAGGAATCACATGTTGAATCATATCCTCCCTATAGAATTTAAGTTCATCATAACCAAAGGCCAGGACATCCCTATATTCCTTTAATAATTTAACAATTTCATTCATTTCTTCTATAGGGGTAGTCTTGCCTACTTTTATCAATCTAGGTTCTTCATTAGTTCCGATATTGACTTCTAGGTAATCACATAGCTTTTTCTTTGATTCATCTTTTATCTTATGACCATCCTATCTGTCAAAATCCATTTCTGAAGAGACCACTCGTTTAGGTGGTGCTTTTACCTCAACATCATTTTCTGTGTAATTACAACCTTCCTCTTTCATACTTACGTCTAAGTCTGAAAATTCATGTATGTGAAGCAAAAACTTGACCATCTGTTTATCATCATCAAAAACCTGCCAGTGATCCATGTTATTTGGAATGAAGGGTCTGAAAATAACTTCTACTGAAATTTTTTCATCAATTAAACTGTCTGGAAGATGGAGTGTGGAAGATGATACTACAAGTTCATCGACTTTTGCATTCTGTTCTCTAGGAATTGCAATCAAATTTATAGCATCTAAGTCATCCATTAGGTTCCAAATTGCACTTCTATATCCCTTTAATCTTTCAGACTTGCAAGCAAACTTATTCTTTAACTGTTTTATAACCAAGTCTGAATCCCCTTTGATATTTAGACATTTGATTCCCCTATCTATGCAAATTTCCAAACCCAGGAGTAAATCCTAATACTCAGCCACATTATTAGTTGCATCAAACTCAAATCTATAAGAAAATTTCAACATTTTACCACTTAGAGACCGAAGCACTATTTCGGCACCCTTTCCTGCTCTAGAAAAAGCACCATCAAAGTTCATGTATCCCACCTTGTTTAATTCATTATCTTTAACTATTTCTTGCAAAGGAACAATATAATTAGACAAGGTGGCATAGTTACCAAGACCTTTATCAGTCCAGTTCAATTCATTTTGGGGCTTCTTGGGATCCTCAACATGATACTTCCTATAAACTTCCCTATTCAACTTAAAAGTACTTCCATTCGGGGTAGGGAGAGTAGCATAAGATAGGTCCATTTGTAAACTACCGCCCAACTCTGCAATTGTTTTTCTATTTAATAACATTCCCCAAACATCCGGCACATCAATTACCACAATATCCATTTCAAACATGATGTCCGAAAATGATGCTAAGAATACTTGCAAAACTTTAATCAATCCATGTACTTCTATAGTTTGACTGTCCAAGGCACAAATGTTATGATAAGGTCTTGATATTCTTAAGTTCAATTTTTCCATCACCTTCTTAGTAATAACATTTGAAGTGGCTCTTGAATCTAGCATGCAATTGTGTAACACTTTGTCGTTCACAAGTAAGGAAAGGTAGAAAGGTAAATTCTTGTCATTCTTCCTATCCCAATTCTATAAAATCACTGGTGCATCCTGGTAAGCCGTGGCTACTTGTTTTTCAACAAGACTCTTAGGTGGCTCATCTATGGCTTTAAGTAACTTTTCCTTTTGTGAAGGAATCTTTATGAGTTCTGATACTGGCACCAACATCTTTACATTACTCAACCATCCACCTAAGTCTATATTTAAATTTGCATTAGTTGGCACCTTAGACTTAGGAGGAGATACTTTGGGAATATTGGTTTGACCTTTATCTTGACTTTTATTTTCCGTCCTTTGGTATGTAATGCCTCTAAACCTAGCCATTTCTGCAACTTGTTGAGGGGTGGGCTTGGGCCCATACTTTTCTGTAGCTTTATCAACAATTCCACTCATAAAGTTTTCATTACTTCCATAATCATCAACATCCATCCAATCATAGTGGTCACTGTAATACCTGTCATTACACATGTTTACTTGTTCATTTACTTGGTCTTCATATTCATTATTGCACTCTTCAAGGAAGACAAGACAGGTTGATTCCTCATGAAACTCACCACAAGGTCTACAATAAGGCATAGGGCAATGATCTACCAGGTTGGTGGTTTCAAAGGGATTTGGTGGCCTTTGATCATTTTGAGGAGGTCTCCTTGGCCACTTATCATTTGGCTTATGTTGTTGTATATTACTTTGAGAGCTCTCCATTGTGATCAATCTATTCTGTAAATCATTAATCTGATTGGCATGATTGATTTCCATCTATTTAATCAACCGAGTAAGTTATTTCATGCCATCACTAGAGGGTTTCTGATTTTCACCACTTTTCTTCTTCTCCTCGTGAGGTTGAGAAGAAGACCCTCTAGTAAAACCAGGAATATTTGACTTCCTAGCTTCAATCATATTTCGTTCAATCCTTAAAGTTGTTTCTTGTGCTTCCTGCAAATTTTGAGGGTCCTTATCTCGTAAGGCATATATCATTTGTCCCTCAAAAGCTTCTCTAAAATAAATCAATATTGCAGCAACAGGGGGCTTGACATCTTGATGAAAGCTCTTCACCAAGTTATTAAATTTTTCATTGAACTCTACCATTGTTTCATTTTACTTTTTATGGATGGTGGTGAGTGCACCCAACTGAAACCTATGTTCTTTCTGATCACCCCATCTTTTTCTAAATTCATCCAATATTGCATTCAGGGTTCTAAACTTATTGGCAGGAAAATATTCAAACCAGTCATCAACGCTTCCTTCCAATGAATATACAAAAATGGTCATCTTTACATCCTCTTCACTATGGCCTCAACAATACTTGTCAACACATATATGGAAACTTGTGATGTGAGCACTGGAACTTATAGCATTGTTTCCATGGAAGATAGGTAGTTTATCAATAGATTTCTTAGGAACATCATGAGGGGAACCCTAGATGGTTGCAAAGTTCAAAGGAGTAAAAAAGGTGGCCATTAGAACATTAGTTTTATTAAAGGGATTATTAATAGTTGGTTGATTATTAATTTGGAACAAGTATTGGATATCGTTGAGTGCTTCTTGCCTAAGACCTTAAAGTAGGCTCCTATGAGCTAAGCGGTTTAATCTTCTCCTATAAACCTGTTTAGGCTCAGGATAAGAATAAAGAACTCCTTGAGAATTGCTCCTAGTAGTATACTTGCTAGATTTTTTCAATGGAGTCACCACTTAGATAGGAATCACACAAAGCTAACCAATCTCAGTTTCAAATAATTTTAAGGCCTAAAATATTTAATTATTTAGTTCTTAAAAAGTTAAGTTAAGTCGTTAGGACCAAGGATAAATGACTTATCCCCGGAAAAGACACCAAAGATTTTGTCGTCCTTATACACACTTGCAGATGTGAGAGAAGTTTGGCTCACTTAGTGTGTCCTTGGAGGCACAATGCCTAGGTTCACAGCCCATGCTGTCACTTTGACCAGAACCTCTTCCGTCTAGGCTTACTCCTAGGGAAGCCAAAGGGGGTAGACCTTAGTTACTAGATGTGTTAAAGTTAAGTTCTAGGAGTTAGTTTTAATTTATTAAGGTAAGAGGGGATCTATCCCTAACATGATAAGGAAACAATGCAAGATGCAAGGGTTAGCATGTAAAACAAGCCTTTTCCCTAGGTCAACTAAGACTAGTGCCTAAAGATTGGGCAGGGGGTCGACTATGTTAAGGGGTGTTTCGTTACAAGTAGATTAAAAATTACTTACAATATTACAAAATAATCAATTAAACCAATGAATATTAGATACAAGTACTTACAAAAGAATTACAAAAAGAACAAATTCAATTACAGAATATCATGTACAATAACTTACAATTTAAGAATATTAGGATACAAATGATACAAAGCAAGCTTACCACATTTAACTTTTTATGTTTGTAGGAAATCACCAAACAAGAGCATCAACACTTCATCATCATATTCAATAGATCATCATCAATGTGTCATTATTATCAAGACATCAAGATCAACAACAACTTAAGAAGATTTAGAAGACTCAAGCACAAATGTTGTTAGGATTATTGAAGATGATCCAGACTCTTGGTTATTAAACCGCCAAGTAGTTTATTAGGTTTGGTCCAGGGTTTAATTATTAGGATTTCTTAAGATTTATCAAATTTTAATTAGCTTTCACCAAAGCATCCTCCTCCTATTTCCAAATAACTGTTGGATGCTCGAGATCGTATGGAAACGAGGCCAACCCTAGCAGAACCAGTCAGCCCAAAACAAAAGTACTTCCTGGAGAGGACACATGCCTGGTGCGCCACGGGGCAGTCCCCTGCCACTACCCTCTGTTGTTTTCCTCAAGCCCCATTTTAGATGGTGAATATGGTGGTATAAGGTACCCTAAATAGTCTATTAAGTATATAAGTTGATTAGGTAGACTTTTAGGTGATCATTAGAGTGTTTAGAAGATTTTAAGGCACTTTTTAGGTGCAATTTAGTGATATGGCAGAAACTTAAATTAGCTTTTTAGTGTGTTGTCTTGAGCTTAAGAAATTGAGTTCATGGACACATGAAAAGAAAATAAGATGGCTGAAAAGTAAAGACTATCACATGCACAATAAGAGCTTGCTATGAAATATGAGCATTAGGGCAAGAACAACTTGCCTTCAAGAGATAGAAAGAAAATTTAGTGTGTTTTCCTACTTAACCATTCAACACATTTCAAGCCCAAGCAAATGGCTTTCAATAGATATAATCAAAATAGACTAATGCACCAATTACTTGTTAATCACTTTAGATATTTTCAACATTAAGATCTAAACCATGTGCATAAAGGAAGATAACAAGCTTGAAATGAAACTAAGCAATATGATAGATCTAATTAGGTTACTTAAGTGTGTTTCCCAATAGGCTTAAGTTTAAGATGTAGATCTAAAACATAAGCAATATATCATTTAACAATAGATCACATCACATTATATCATCTAGCATTAACACTAGGCCTTGCCTATTGGGGTATTCCTCTCCCAACTAGGTAGGTGATTAGATTAGTGTTTTTCTTAGTTAGGTTAGTTTCTTTAGAATCTTAGGAATTAGGGAAAACCATTGAAGAGAATATAAAGAAAGATAAACTAAGTTACAAACTAAGCTACCAATCAAACAACAAAACTCCATGGCCTAGGTTTGGAAGGTGCCCTCACCTTCCAAACCTCACGGCCTAGCTAAGAAAAGAAAAAGAAAGTTAAAAGAATGAAACCCTAGCTAGATCTACACTACCTAAGGGGATTACACCAAGAGGAGGGCCATACCACTTCCTCCTCTAAGAGTGCAAGTCACCACAAGCAAGCAAAGGAGGCAAGACGTGCCAAAATTTGATGAAAAAGAAGAGTTGGGTTGAGAGATAGCTACCAAACCCCTTGGAGGGTCTTCTAGTGTTGTGTGCTTCTCCTTTGGGTAGCCAATGTCCTCTCAGTCAGATCTGAAAACCTGCAAAATCAACAAGATTTTCTTTCTAAAATGGCTACACACAACCAAAAAAGATTTAGGATAACCCTTGCCTTTTAGGGCAAGAACTTTCCAAAAGAAACTAAAAGATTATATTGATTAAAAATGACCTACTTAAACAATTATATGCTATCTAAAAATGAAATGTGTGAAAAGAAATAATAGATGAAGAGTAATAGGGTTAGATAAATGGAGTGTATGAAAGCTTCAAGTGACCCTTCTCCTTGAAGGAGTTCCCAATGAAACCCTAGAAGTAATGCCTGTTGTTGCCGTCCTAATACACACTTGCTAGCGTGAGCTAAGTCCAACTCACTTAGTGTGTCCTCGGAGACACAATGTCTAGGTTCTCAGTCCACATTGTCACCTTGAACAGAACCTATTCCTTCTAGGCTTACTCCTAATGAAGCCAAGGGGGGTAGTCCCTAGTTACTAGATTGATGTTAGAGTTACGTTTCTAGGAGTTAGTTTTAATTTGTTAAGGCTAAAAGGGAAAACTAGCCTATGATGAAAGGAAACAAATGCAAAGTGCAAATCTATTCTATATGTGAATCAGCCCTTTCCCTAAGTCAACTAAGACTTGTGCCTAAGATTGGGCAATGGGGTCAACTAAGTTTGAAGGTGGTCTATTACAAAAATGTTCACAAATAAAACAAGTTAAATTACCCCATTATAATAAAACAAGTATTATAATGTTTACACAATTCACAATTAGATACAAAGATACAACAAGATACAACAAGATGTAAGTGAGACAACACATTATCCAAGCATGCCCCAATAGCACTTACTCTATTGGACCGCCTTCACTGGCAACCACAAAATCACTTAAGAATCAAAGAAGGTGATGCCTCCCCAAGTGGGATACTCAACCCCTTCTTGATTCACACCACAACAAGCAAGATAAGATATTCAATGTTTAATTCAATTGTTCACATAGACATAAAACATAAACCATAAAGTTGCAATAAAGATAAATGAAGCAATGAAATTATCACCAATGTGTTTTCCTATCAATACATCTAGTTCCCCCAAGCATACAAAGGTGATCTATGCAACTAAATGATTAGGGAGTTTCTTAAAGATTTGGTAAATTTTAGTTCCCTCCCCCTAAACTATGTGTGTGCTTTAAGCTTCCTCCTCCCTTGGCCAAATGACTGTCGAGGCCCACCCTAGCTTCCACAGTCAGCCCTGACAGTAAGAGTACTTCCCGGAAAGGATCTCCCCTACGAAATCACGAGACGGTCCCCAACCACTTCCTTCCGTTGTTTTCCTCAAACCCATTTTAGATGGTGGAGATGGCTGAATAAAGCCCCTAAAATTTTGTCTAAATGTTATTATGACCCGCGGGTGGGTCTTTAAGTGTGTTGAGTTTCTTTTAGGAAAGTTTCAGACCCTTAAAAATTGACGTTTAAGCACATGGCCGAAATGAAAAAGCTCATAAAAATGTGTTTGAGATCTTGAAAGTAAAGAGCATTTACCACATTAAGAACATAAATGGAAATGTGCAATAGATAAAACAATTAATCATAAACCATTCCACTTATATGCTTGAACGAAAATGTGAAATTTAAACCACTTATAGCAGAAAACTTGCTTGAAAGATTTAAGTTATGAGTGTGAAAATTTAAACCATTAAGCAAGATAACTTAAATGTAGTGAGTGCTTGAAAAGTAAGGCTGAAAATGAAATGTCTTAAACCATGAGATTATGTCACATAAATGAAAGAACATTACACACATATGAGCATCACATCACCATTTAGACATTCAACTTAGGTTTTAAAGATTTACCATTACCAACACATGTTAAGTGTTAAACCATATGAAAGATATAAGCATTAAAGGAAAGAAAGATTTAACAAGTTGATGATTAAGATCTTTAAATCCTAAGTTGAATGTCTAAATGGTGATGTAATGCTCATACATGCTTAATGTTCTTTTCATCTATTATGTGGCATAATCTCATGGTTTAAGGCATTTCACTTTTCAGTTTCACACTTGCTTKAWRRWGTTAAKYTAWSASWSTSWTARMTTAAMYYWTWCAAGCAAGTGTGAAACTGAAAAGTGAAATGCCTTAAACCATGAGATTATGCCACATAATAGATGAAAAGAACATTAAGCATGTATGAGCATTACATCACCATTTAGACATTCAACTTAGGATTTAAAGATTTACCATTACCAAAACATGTTAAGTGTTAAACCATATGAAAGATATAAACATTAAAGGAAAGAAAGATTTAACAAGTTGATGATTAAGATCTTTAAATCATGTGTGAGATAATCATATGCTTAGATAAGTGAAAGTAAAATAACTTATGAAACCGATAGATCTAGCATTTAGAAATGATCATAAACTATTAAACCATAAAGCAAGATAAGATTATAAGCATATGAAAATAAACTTGATGAAGGGAAACTATTAGGTGCGATGACTATCTAGATTAATTAAACATTATGAGCACATAGACATCAAAAATAAAGATTAGTTTCCTTTAGGCCGTGCATTTTTGGGGATTACTCTCCCAAGGTGCCGATCACATTAGATTATTAGAAATGAAATAAACTTAAAGAATAAATGGAACCACTCACAATGACCAAGGTGGAGGCAAGCCTACCATTGTTGGCCAAGGAGGGTTATCTAAGCTACCAACAAATTAATGAAAACAAAAGGCCACACAAACTTGTCTATTGGACAAGAGGGGCCAACACTTATATGAACAAAGAATAAACTAATCTAGGTTAGTTTGAAATTATGGATCCAAAAGAATGAAAAAATAGGAGAAAAACTTGGAATTTGAGAGAAGAAGAGTTGAGAAATTGTTACCCAACCAAAGAATGAGTGTTGGGGAGTCTTATAAGTGGTTTTGGACAGCATATCCCCTTAGATCTGGTAACAACCTGCAAAAAACAGCAAGCAAAAGCTTGCTGGAAATGCTGCAAAACACACCAAACTTGTCAAAAAATTTCTGCTTTTACACATAAAATTTTTACATACAAAAATCTGAAAGTGAAAATTTAAGATTTGACCTATCTATGAGTGTTAGAAACTGAAACTCAAATGGAAATGGATGCAACAAATAAAATGGAACAAGAAAAGGCAAGGAGTGTGAGAAGGTTTCAAGGGTAGGCTCCTCTCGATGCTATCTCAATGAATCCTTATAAGCAATCTGCAAAACTCAAAGCAATATGTGAAGCATGGAATATATAGCTATATTGAAATAGACTAGAATGAAATACTTACAAACCCTAGGCTATTCAACATAAACATAAGCTAGCAAGAATACTTTTTGCTACCTTACTCTAGCAAAATACTTTACCATTGATCTATTCCAACAACCATAAAAACAATGAACAATAGAATATCACCTCATGTGTATGAAACAACTAGAATACTCTTAGATTCTCCAATAATCCTCCAAATCTTTTTATTGAATCCAATATGAGAGTGTTGGAGAAATACTTGCTCCAAGCTCTCAAGAGCAATGAGTGAAATGGCAAGATGGCAAGAGCAAGAAGATGGAAGTGAAGAGAGATTTCAGCATAATAACTTTATCTCAAGGATTGGTGAGTTGGGAGTGAGGAGAGGGATCTATTTATACTTGAAGAGGCAAACCTACCTCTCTTGGATCAAAGCCAAGTGTCCACCACCAAGCATAAGAGTAGATCTCAAGGCTAGGGCACACAATCTAGGGTTTGAAAGCTAGATCTAGGGTGTAGAAAAAGTAGGAGGTGTTGGGATCAAGCAAAGAGGTGTGGGAGGCCTTGAGATTGATGCCAAGGAAGGTGAGAGGTCTCAAATAATTTTTAAAAAATCATTTGTGGAGTTTCTAGAAGAGGGGGGCGTAACTCCTCTTGGAGGGGCCAAAAAAAGTGTGAAAATGAAGAAATGGAGGAGAATTAATGAGAAAAAAGGAGTTGGATCATCCTAGGAGGTGATGTGGGGGTCAAAGGAAGTCATAACTCATGAGAGGGGGCCCCAAATAAGTCACAACAACCTCCACCAAGGAAAAACGTCACTTGCCCTAGGGGGCCATTATTTTTTAGTGTAGAAGGTGGGTAAGGGGTTAGAATAGGTTGGAAAAGGTTGGGAGGGTTAGGTAAAGTCTAATCTTGCTCTTTTCCACCTTAACATTCACCCAATAACTCTTTTTTACAAAAATTACAAAAATGACTTAGCAATTAAAATTGTTGTTTTGACTGACTTTGACTTCGGGTGGACAAATGCATAGCAAACTTTGTCCGACTGAGCTGAAACTTGGTCTATGGGTGTAGGGGGTGATATTCCATTTCTTTTGAGCACAAATACCCCTATCAAAAGCCCCAAGGACCCAGTTTTTACAATATTAGCTCAAAAAATAATTAATTAATTAAATTATTAAAAATTTAATTAATTAAAAAAACCTATCTAGACTCGACAAAATTCCGCGAAACTTTCTACACTGTCTGGCATGGTCATTTACATCATTCCTAAACAATAGCTACCAAAGGATGAGACCATTAGGACGTCGTTCACCACTTTGGAGGAATTATTGCATGTGTGGAGGGAAAAACTCAAGGGAAGTCAGCCAGGCCCTAAAGCCCGGTTGACAACTTGAGGATAAAAAACCCTCGGTGAAAGGAACTCTCCCAATGAAAACATCCCAAGGTACCTGACCTAACTATGACCCATGCAGACTTATTACATTATCAACCCACGCAGGGGTGCGGAAATTTCATTTACAAAAACTTTGTTGGAGCATCAGATGCCCAAGTAGAACCAATACCGTCTTCAACAAATTTGCATCTGGTGATGCATCTTCATGGCACATGAGTTGACCACCGTTGCTAAATGGGCGGTCAACACCTGCAAAATATTTTCAAGTGATATTCATACAATAGACAATATGTTGATGTATGTAAATAAAATGACACTTCTATTCTATTCAACACATCAAGTTAGATAAATCCATAATTACACGCATTAGTAGATCTACTTAGATAACACTTTACCTAAGATCTAGTGTTGCAATCACCCAAAAAATTATCACAAAGTTACCTCTCAAGCATAAGAAAAAAAAGTATACGCCTTGATCCTCTAGTTGTCCTCCAAAGTTTCTCCTTTATTGATATTACTCAAGAAAAATTGTCTTGGAGAGAAAATACTCCAAAACCCTAGAGCATAGAATGGAAATGAATGAAATTATGGAAAGAGAGAGAGAGTGTGTAAAATCAAGTAGCATAACAATAACTCAAGATATGGTGAGTTGGGAGAGAGAAATGAGATCTATTATACTTGGAGAGGAAAACCTGCCTCTCTTGGATCTAAGCCAAGTTTCCACCACCAAGCAAATGAGTAGATCTCAAGGCTAGAGCACACCACCTAGGGTTTTCACAATAGATCTAGGGTGTAGAAAATAGAAAAAATAGTTGGGATGAAGCAAAAGTTATGTGAGAGGCATGGGATCCATGCCAAAGCAAGTGAAAGGTCACAAATAATTTTTAAAAATTATTTGCTCGAGTTCCAAGAAGAGGGAAGGCACACTTCTCTTGGAGGGCGCACCTCTTGAGATGAGGTAAAGGGAAAAGAAGGGTGAGAGATGAGTGTGTGAGGTTGGGATCACACAAAACCATAAGGGAGATTGTGGGGTGACATGGAGTCTAAAGGGAGTGAAAGGTCAAGAGAGGGGGGCACACTCAAGTCACAAAATTAATAAAAAGGGGAAAACGTCAATCCCCCTAGGGGGGTGTGATTTTTGAGTGTTGAGGTGGTGTAAGGGGTTAGACAAGGTTGAAAATGGTTAGGAGGGTCATATTATGCTTAGGGGGTCTCTCTATAACCATCATTTCAACTTTTCACATCCTCTAACTCATTATTAAAACTTTTACATTTTGCCATGTTTGGACTTTAGCAATTAAAATTGTTGTTTTAGACTGACTGACACTCCGAGTGGACAAACCCATGGCTAAAGTTGTCCGACTGAGATGAAACTTGGTCCATGGATGTAGGGGGTGCTATTATATTTATTTTGAGCACAAATACCCCTATAGAAACTCCAAGGACCTAGTTTTTACAATTATTTCTCAAAAATAATTAATTAATTAAATAATTAAACCTTCAAACTTACGGGAATTTAATTAAAAAATAATTAATTAAAAAAAATAACTTAGACTCGACGGAATTCCGTGAAACTTTCTAAGATGTCTTGCATGGTCATTTACAATGATTCCCTATAATAGTTACCAAAACATAAGCCCACTAGAACGTCGTTCACCACTTTGGAGGAATTATTGCAAGTGTGAGGGGAAAACTCAAGGGAAATCAGTAAGGCTGAAAAGCCCAACTAATAACTTGAGGATAAAAATCCCTTGGTGAAAGGAACTCTCCCAGTGAACCAATCCCAAGGTAACTGACCTAGACATGACTCATGCAGACCTATTACATTATTAACCCACGTAGGGGTGCGAAAATTCCAATTACAAAAAGAAGTGCTCGGGCCAAACATGCCCTGTAGAACCAAAGTCTTCGAAAAATTTGCATATGATGATGCATCTCTTCATGGAACATGGAGTTGACCACATGTGTTGGAGAGGTAGCAAACAAGGCCCAAAAGGTAAAATCAAGCTGGTGAAAGATAAAATCCTAAAAATAAAACATCGAGATGCTTCGCCCAGGGATCCCCGAGAAAGCAATAAAAGGATTCTCAGTAAGAAACAAGGGGGACCTAGAAAAATAATAAAACAAGACCTAACCAGAGGATAGAGGGTATCATCACGACCCAACCTATTAGGTCCATGGGTACCTAGCAGTATGACATTGCCACCAGCTGGTTACCATGCCAGGGAAGTGACTCTTGGTTGCATGGCCAAGGGAAAGGGGGTCTCACCATGAGCCAACCTTCTCATTTCTGTGAAAGTACTTGTGGGTAACTCTGTCACCATTGGTCACCATGCCAAGGAAGTGTCCCCTGATTAGCTCTTGAACAAAAAAAGGAAAAGCAATAAAAAATAAAAGAATAAAAAGAATAAAAGGCAAGAATGGGCTTGGAAATAATGCATCCAGGACAAGTGCAACTCGCCTTCTAACAAAGGCACCCATAGGTAACATATCTTGCATCCTTGGCCCTCATTGCACCCATATGCTTGGACATCCCCTGACCACATCACCCACTTACATGGCTTGGATGAGGTTTCTTCCGAGAACTTTCCTTTTCCAGTGGACACTAGCCCAATAGGACGCCTTGTCCTTTTCTCCAAATTTGTATTGTAGGCTTGTGTAACATCTTTGAGTTGTTAACTGATGTATTAGGGATTTTATGCACATGCTTAATAATATGGATGATGAGATATGATTGACATTTCTATGATCCCTGTGACTGATGATCCCATGGAGTGCATAGGGTTTGATGTGCAAGACCATGCCCAACGGACATGTGCCATTTGGACTGGTACACATGGGAAGATGATCAGTTAGGACCTCCATGGGGCTAAAGATCCCATCAAGTGGATGTTGAGAAGAGACAGGACAAGGATGGATCAGGGGCTTTGCACCAGAGAAGAAGAGGATGTTCCACCAGAGGCACTTTGGTAGAGATTGACCTAGGGGCATTGACCCTCTTTGAGTGGAACGTTGGCCTTGGAAGGCGTGGGATGTCACCCATGATGACCATGATGTCATACAACCTATGGGATGTCTTGGGGGGAATACTGGGTAGTATTGGCACGTGTGGAATGATGGAGGAACCCAAGGAGGGCTAACGTTTTGCTCTAGGATGCTACATTTACCCTAAAAGGGGCTAACGTCTCCTTTGGAGGGGATTGATGTCTCTTTTTAGTTTGATTAGGGTTTTGATTTAACATTTTAATGTAAAAACAATATGATTTATTGTTTTGGCCTTGTCGGCCTTTTACATGACCTAAAATGTAAATTTAGGTCATGATATTGTATAAATGAAGGATTTCCACCTTCATTTTTTCATCACAACTTACTCACTCCTTAAGGAGGTCTAAAATTTGCGCCCGCACTCCTTAAGGAGTTCTAAAATTTGTGCCCTCTCTTGGGTTATTGGTTGATTTAGTGATGCACACTTGTTGAAGGAGGATTTTCTTGGCATAGTTTGGCATTTCTCTTAATGGAAGGTGTTACAACTAGGGTTTGCAATGCTTTTTCTTGGTGATATGTAAGTATTTTTCTGCAAAACTTCTTGAATGAATGGTTGTAGTTTCATTTCTTGTATATGTTTATAATTTTGCTGAACAAAACCCTAGGTGACAAGCACACAAGTAGGTCCTTGTCCCATGTCCCCATTGAGAGAATTTTCAGCCATTGATTGAAGAAGGAGAGAGCCTAGCCATTGCTACACTCTCATTCTCTCTTCATTTTTTCTAGTCGTACCTTTCATAAGCTGAGAAGAAGGAGACGCCTTAAGCCTAGGTTTTCTACACTTTGGGCCGATTTTTTCTAGGGTTTGCTGATAGAGCCTTGTTGTAGCAGCACTCTGCTTCATCAAACCTTCTTGTCTTAGTTTTATGCTTTATCTTCATCTAGTTGGGATTGCCAGCGAGTTAAGGAAGGAGGAGAGAGCACCAAGACGTAGTTATCTTACACCAAGGAGAGCCTCTCTCCCCTAGGGTTTTGACTTTGGGGCCTTGCCTTAGCAACACCTCAAAGCTTCTCCCTCTAGTCCTTAGCTATTTTCACCTTGTCTCCTTTAGGTCTTGTGCCCTTCACTATTTGACTCCATTAACCATAAGGCACTGATCTAAAGACCTCATGTGTTGAAGTAAACCTGATCAAAACTACTCTCAATACATTGAATGAAACCCTAACTACACTAACCCTAGCTTATAAACTAACCCTATTAACTAAAGTGTTTTCGTCATCATTTGATATCAACAGATTTGTGCAGCTAAACGTTTTTCTTTATAAGCAATTGAATGGTGATTAAAGGCATTAATTAAATGAAGATTTGATTTATTACATTGAATGCCATATTGTTTCAACATTTATTGATGAAGTGACATAATTTTCATTGCTATTTATAAACATTGACTTTGTCAATATTTATTATCAAATTGCTTATATGTTTAACAAATAGTCATTGATTTATATGAAGTACTAACCCACTGAGCTAGCTTGCATATATCAATTTATTGTTGCTTTGTCTCAGGCAGGTATATCTTTTTGGGGGTTTTAATTTATTGGTTGATTAGCCAGGACTATCTACTCGGTGGTGACTTGTGAGGGGAGAATAACTACTTTATCTTGTAATCCTTTGCCTTCTCAAAACCCCAAGTCATCGGGGATGTCTCCCCTGGGCCTTACCACCCTAAAAATAAAGAACAATACCATTGTGGTGACATTGGGTGGGATTGGTTCCTGTTGTTAACTCCCAAAGTAAAACCGTCCTTTCGGTTGAACTTTGTAGAGGATATCCTAAGCTATTGGTTGCATGCTCAGCTAGTTTTGTGTTTTCATAGTTCAAGAAAATTTTTGATACTTGGTTTTGTCCAAAATGTGGAAAAC
>ML781558.1:509241-542518 GCA_009831015.1 Picea engelmannii | reverse complement strand
ATATATATATATATATATATATTTATGCTAGGGTGGCATTACCACCTTAATTTTGTTAATGATGCTTCTATTGATATCGAGCAGGTCAGCAGGTTATGACAGATATGCTGAGGTTATCATGCTCTCTACGGTGAGCACATGTCCCCGAGTTGGAGCCAGATGTTATCCCCCACTTTCAGGGATAGCTATGAGATCATATCTTGAGGCCCAAAGGTCCTAGACATGGAGTACCGAGGGCAGGATTGACTTTATCATGGCCCTGGAGGGCTCACCTTTTCTTTCTTCCATCATATTTATCTTGTCAGCAGCAACAACATCCACCAACATCGGCTTGGTCTTGTGTGAGAGATGGTTCTTGCTCCATGAGGTAATTAGTCCAGGTATCATGGTATGTGTCACTTTGATCATCAAAAACCTTGGATATATGCTTCTAATTCCATTTATTTTCTAATGAATGCTTGGATCTTACACTTGCCCACTTGACCATGTCTGGGCGGATTGAAAGAGTGCCCTACTAAGCCTATGTCTGTAGGTTTTTGTTTTCCATTGGAGGGATTTCCAAAAGGCCATTGTCCACTCCCTTCACAAAATCACCTTTTCATCTTGTTTCCCACTCACTTATCCCATTCCACTTGTCCGGGCACTAGGTTGACGTATTTTCAGGACTACACCTTATCTCATGGGAAGAAGGGGCTAAAGGCCCAGAAGGTAAAAGCAAGCTGGTAAAAGATAAAATCCTAAAAATAAATCTCGAGATGCTTCGCCCATGGATCCCCGAGAAAGCAATAAAAGGATTCTCAGCAAGAAACAAGGGGGACAAAGAACAATAATAAAACAAGACCTAACCAGAGGATAGGGGGTCTCATCACAAGCCAACCTATTAGGTCCATGGGTACCTAGCAATATGACATTTCCACCAGCTGGTTACCACGCCAGGGCAGTGACTCTCGGTTGTATGGCCAAGGGAAAGGGGGTCTTACCACGATACAACCTTCTCATTTTTGTGAAAGTATTTGTGGGTAACACTGTCACCACTGGTCACCACGCCAGAGAATTGTCCCCTAATTATATCTTTAACAAAGAAAGGAAAAGCAATAAAAGATAAAAGAATAAAAGGTAATAATGGGCTTGGAAAGAATGCATCCAGGACAGGTACAACTCACCTTCTAACAAAGGCACCCACATGTAACATCTCTTGCATCCTTTGCCCTCATTGGACCCATATGCTTGGACATCCCTTGAACACATCACCCACTTACATGGCTTGGATGAGGTATCTTCTGGGAACTTTCCTTTTCCAGTGGACACTAGCCCAATAGGTTGCCTTGTCCTTTTCTCCAGATTTGTATTGTAGGCTTGTGTAACATCTTTGAGCTATTAAATGATGTATTAGGTATTTTATGCACATGTTTAATAATATTAATGATGAGATATGATTGACATTTCTATGATCCTTGTGACTGATCATCCCATGGAGGGTATAGATTTTGATGTGCAGGACCATGCCCGACGAACATGTGCCATTTGGACCGATACACATGGGGAGATGATCAGTTCGGAACTCCATGGGGATGAAGAGCCCATTAGGGGGATGCTGAGACCCCATCAAGGGGCAGAGACAGGACAAGGATGGATCAAGGGATTTGCACCAGAGAAGAAGAGGACGTTCCACCAGCGACACTTTGGTAGAGCTTGACCTAGGGGGATTGACCCTCTTTCAGTGGAACGTTGGCCTTGGAAGGCCTGAGATGTCACCCATGATGAACATGATGTCATCCATCCTATTGGACATCCTTGGAGGCAGACTAGGTAGTATTGGCATGTGTGGCATGATGGAAGAGCCCAAGGAGGGTTAACGTTTTGCTCTAGGATGCTACATTTGCCCTGAAAGGGGCTAACGTCTCCTTTGGAGGGGCTTGATGTCTCTTTTCAGCTTGATTAGGGTTTTGATTTAACATTTTAATGTAAAAATAATATGATTTAATGTTTTGGCCTTGCCGGCCTTTTACATGACCTAAAATGTAAATTTAGGTCATGATATGCTATAAATGAAGGATTTTCACCTTCATTTTTTCATCACAACTTACTCACTCCTTAAGGAGGTCTGAAATTTGCACCCTCTCTTGGGTTATTGGCTGATTTAGTGATGCACACTTGTTGAAGGAGGATTTTCTTGGCATAGTTTGGCATTTCTCTTAATGGAAGGTGTTACAACTAGGGTTTGCAATGCTTTTTCTTGGTGATATGTAAGTAATTTTCTGCAAAACTTCTTGAATGAATGGTTGTAGTTTCATTTCTTGCATATGTTTATAATTTTGCTGAACAAAACCCTAGGTGACAAGCACACAAGTAGGTCCTTGTCCCATGTCCCCATTGAGAGAATTTTCAACCATTGATTGAAGAAGGAGAGAGCGTAGTCGTTGCTACACTCTCATTCTCTCTTCATTTTTTCTAGCCATACCTTTCATAAGATGAGAAGAAGGAGACGCATTAAGCCTAGGTTTTCTACACTTTGGGTCGATTTTTTCTAGGGTTTGATGATAGAGCCTTGCTGAAGCAACACTCTGCTTCATCAAACCTTCTTGTCTTGGTTTTATTCTTTATCTTCAGCTAGCCGTGATTTCCACCGAGTTAAGGAAGGAAGAGAGAGCACCGAGGCCTAGTTATCCTACACCAATGTGAGCCTCTCTCCCCTAGGGTTTTGAATTTGAGGCCTTGCCTTAGAAACACCTCAACGATTCTCCCTTTAGTCCTTAGCCATTTTTACCTTTGTCTCCTTTAGCTCTTGCGTCCTTCACTATTTGACTCCATTAACCCTAAGGCACTGATCTAAAGACCTCCTGCGTTGAATTAAACTTGATCAAAACTACTCTCAATACATTGAATGAAACCCTAACTACACTAACCTTGGCTTATAAACTAATCCTATTAACTAAAGTGTTGTCATCATATTTTGATATTAACACCTTTGTGAAGCTAAACGTTTTTCTTTATAAGCAATTCAATGGTGATTAAAGGCATTAATTGAATGAAGTGTTGATTTATTACATTGAATGCCATATTGTTTCAACATTTATTGATGAAGTGACATAATTTTCGTTGATATTTATAAACATTGACTTCGTCAATATTTATTATCAAATTTCTTATATGTTTATCAGATAGTCATTGATTTATATGAAGTACTAACCAATTGAGCTAGCTTGCATATATCAGTTTGTTGTTTCTTTGTCTCAGGAAGGTATATCTCTTTGGGGGTTTTACTTTATTGGTTGATTATCCAGGACTATCTGCTCGGTGGTGACTTGTGAGGGGGGAATAACTACTTTATCCTGTAATCCTTTGCCTTCTCAAAACCCCAAGTCACCGGGGACGTCTCCCCTGGACCTTACCACCCTAAAGAGAAAGAACCATCCCATTATGGTTACGTTGGGTGGGATTGGTTCTTGTTACGTCTGTTTGACCTTCAAACCTCAAGCATTTTATCCTTGCTACAAACTGAGTGATAACAAGACCTTCAATCCATCCTCTCTAAATATCAAATTGTTTTTTCCACTCCTTAGGGACTCCCTCCTTCCTGTGGTGTTCATGATCGGTCCATTCCCCTTGTCCCAGGAAGCCTTCCTCCCAATATTTGTCCCTATCGTCACCCCTTTTCCCAAAAAAATGAAATTGAGAAAATGGTTCAAGAACTTCTTAACGCATGTGTTATCCTCCTTAGTATGATCCCCTACTCTTCTCTTGTGTTCATGGTCCTTAAGAAAGAAGGTTCTTGGTGCATGTGTCTTGACTTCTTCACCCTCAACACACTCACCATTAAAGACAAATTTCCCATTCCTGTCATTGATGACCTCTTGGGTGAATTGAGTGGTGCCCAGTTCTTTACTAAACTCGATCTTCATTCTGGCTACCACCAGATTCATATGAAAGAGGAAAACATTCTTAAGACTACCTATAGAACTCATGAGGGCCACTATGAATTTTTGGTCATGCCCTCTGGCTTGTGTAATGCTCCCTCCACTTTCCAAAGCCTCATGAATCATGTATTCCGTCCTTTTCTCTGTCATTTTGTCTTAGTTTTCTTTGATGATATTCTCATCTATAGCAAAAATTGGACAAACCATCTTGCTCATGTGGATCGATTTTTCCATCTACTCTCTTAGCGCCAAATTTTCCTGAAACAATCTAAATGTTCTTTTGGCGCCTCAAAAGTCGAGTACTTGGTTCATATTGTTGGAAAGGCTGGCGTCAGAGTGGATCCTAAAAATATTGAAGCTATGAAAGACTAGCCTCACCCAAAGACTCTCAAAATCTTGCATGGATTTCTAGGCTTAACAGGTTATTATCACAAGTTTGTTAATAATTATGGAAAGATTGTGGCACCTCTCACTGCCCTCCTTAAAAAGAATTCTTTCACTTGGAATCCAACTGCTGCTTAGTATTTTCAAACATTGAATATGGCCATGTGCACCACTCCAGTCCTGGCCCTTCCTGATTTCACAAATACCTTTGTCTTGGAATGTGATGCTTCAAGGAAAGGAATTGGCGTTTTCCTTATGCAAGAGGGTCGGTCTTTGGCCTTTACCAGCAATCAATTGTCTAAACGAAATTTGGGCAAATCAATCTATGAAAAGGAAATGTTGGCTATTCTACATGTCGTTGATATTTGGCACCCTTATCTATTGGGGAAATGCTTCCAAATTAAGACATATCATCAAAGCCTCAAGTATTTTATGGAACAACGCATTTCCTCCCCAGAGCAACAAAAATGGGTAACTAATATCTTTGGATATGATTATGATATCATTTACAAGAAATGTAAAGACAATGTGGTTGCATATGCACTTTCCCAAAAATATGAAGATGAAGGGTCCCTTTTTTCTCTCTCCTTCATTGTATGAGATTGGCTCCAAGCCGTTCACCAGGAATGGCTACACGATCCCAAAAGTTCACATCTGATACAACAATTACAGTCCAATTCTCCAGCTTTCCTAGGGTACTCTTGGCTCCATGATTAGATTCGATACAAAGGCCATTTGTATTTAAGTAAACAATCAAAACATAAATCTATGGTACTTTATGAGCTTCATGCTACACCCATAGTTGGGCACTTCGAGTTTACGAAAACCTATGACAGGTTCTTTTTTCTGGGATGGTATGAAAAAGGGCGTTCGTAATTTTGTGGTTGAATGTGATGTGTGTCAATGCAACAAGGGAGAAATAATCAAATCTCCTGGCACACTACAACCGCTTCCAATTCCACCTGCTATTTGGTGGGATATCTCTATGGATTTTATTGTAGGCTTACCTAAATCGGGTAATAAATCAATCATCATGGTGGTAGTTTATCATCTTTACAAGTAGCTCATTTCTATTCTCTTCAACACCCATTTACAACATCCACTGTGGCTCAACTTTTCATGGATCAGGTCTTCAAGCTTCATGGCATGCCACATTCTATTGTTTCTGATTGTGACCCAACTTTCACCAGTGATTTTTGGCAAGAACTGTTCAAGATGCAAGGCACCCAATTGCATCTCAACACAACTTATCATCCCCAAACTGATGGTCAAACTAAAGTTGTCAACAAGTGTTTGGAAACATATTTGAGGTGTTTTGGCTTAGAAAAGAAAAATCAATGGGCTCAATGGTTACCACTAGCTGAATGGTGGTACAACACTTCATACCATACAACTACCCACATGACTCCTTTTGAAGCGTTATATGGACAAAATCCACCTTCATTTATCTCATATTTGTCAGGTGTCTCAAAGGTCCAAGCGGTTCACCTAATGCTTACAGTTCGAGAGGCTATTCTCCATACCCTCAAAGAGAATTTGGTCATGGCCTAGAATCGAATGAAGCAACAAGAAGATCAAGATCACTCTGAACGTCAATTTACAGAAGGGGATCGGGTGTTTCTTCGACTGCAACCTTACAAGAAAAATTATTTCTGGTGTTATTATGGTATCAATTTGGTATTATTGTGGTGTTGTTCTGGTTATATTGTTGTTCATCTGCCATTTCTAGCATTTTATTTCTGTTTTGCATACTTTTTATATCTGGAATATTACAATATTGTTCCATCTTCCATTCTATCTTCTTTTCCATACTATCTTTAAAGTTTTTCATTTCCTTTTTGTTGTCTTCTTGAAATGCGTGAAATCAATTTTTTCAACATCATATTATCAAAGTCCTAAAGTTGACTACAAAAATTGGATACTTGGTTTCCTAAGTCTTTGTTTTCTTCATGAGTCATGGATGAGCTTTCAATAGGTTTAGCTGGAATAACATATTTTACAATATCCCTTTCCATGTGGGACACATATAATATTGACTAGAAATATTCTTTATTTTATCTTTACCATCCTTTTTTAATCAACTCCCAATTAATAGTTATGAAAGTTTTAACTTAGCATACCTCTTTAAGCCCTTATTTGGAGAATGTCTTATTAGTCAACCATCAACCTATTGCAACTTCACCAATTATAATCCTCTATTGTTGTATTTTTTACAAGATGCACTATGAGATGTTATCTTCAGACTCCAACTAGTCCCATTCAATTTGGGCCTTTCAATGGAAATTTATGCTTGCACTACCAAAACTTGTTGTTTTTTTCCTATTTTAGGAGAGCACACTTGTATAGGATTCCACATTGTTGATACTTCACTTCCAGGTCTGAAATTTGGACTTGCAACATCCTGGTCTATTGCGTTTCTAGTGTAACTATTGCACTCAATTTGGAGTTCTCTAGCTTCATATATAATTGTTTTACTGAGAACAGTTGTTTGAGACTAGTTT
Source organism: Picea engelmannii (assembly GCA_009831015.1). Taxonomy (NCBI): domain Eukaryota; kingdom Viridiplantae; phylum Streptophyta; class Pinopsida; order Pinales; family Pinaceae; genus Picea; species Picea engelmannii. Next base: position 535,716 of record ML781558.1, on the reverse strand, counting down.
TATAACTAATCAAAAACCCTAAATTTCGTAGCCTATAACTCTAAAATTATAGTGGAATAGAATACAAAATTTTGATCCAATGTACTTCATTATGTCCTCTATGCACCTTGAAAATTTCTCACATTGAATATTGTTATAACCCTAAATTTTTCTACACATGCATACCTGGCATTTGTCCCTCTTATTTGCATTTTTTTCCAAGCCATCACTGAGTTTCTCTTCTAAAAAACCCATTTTTTTGAAGATGAACGTGCCCTACATCAATATTTACCGCATACATACGCTTTATACACCACTACATCCCACATATGCACACATGCTGTACCACTACAACCCACGTATACTTGCAAAAGTTGCAAAAAATTAAAATTTGCAAGGAATTCGTTGAGATTATGGGCTATTGGGTAGTTTCCCAACTAATCCATTGCCTATAGCCCGTCACCCAACCGAATAAGAATCCTTTTGTCATATAAAAGGAGGTTTAGGGGTCTCATTCCACATCTATACATAAGAATAGTGAAAATCTGCCTGTTTTACATCCCCTCCTTGCCCCAAGTAATTGCATCCCTTTTGTGAGAATTGCCTCAGAATTCCCCAATTTTCTGATGCAGGAGCATCATAAGTAGCAAGCATGCGCAGAGGTGGAAGACAACTGGGACAAGCGCCAACACATTTCAACACATTGTCAAAAGTGTTTTGAAATAAATGTGCGGATATTAAATGAAATAATTAAGTGGAGGGGCACTTGTAGATTGTAAACAGACCTTGAGCGATCTTCTCTCGTCTGTAGTAGGTAGAGGCATTTATGTATAATAAATGTAAGTAAGTAGATTTGAATTCCATATTAGACAGTTTTAGGAGCAGAGGGAAAACCAACTATAGACACCCTCATCTTGTATCATTTGTAACATTAACATTGTCAATTGAGCATAGAGCATAGAGAGGAAGAAGCAGAGAGCTATATTTGAAAACACCCATGTACAGAAGTCCTGAATTAATACATGAAGCTTTGATTCATACTTATGGTGTTGTGATATTCTCTATGTATGCATGTTAAACGCTATGCTTATAGCTATTTTACTCTTTCTGTTATGCATTTGTTGTTACGCTATGTATGAATGATTTCTTGTTGAATGTTTGAAATTTGAGAGAGAGAGAGTAAGGAATGAGTTTCAATTGTTTCTCAACCTGAGTGAGTAAAATTCCTGCAAGGAGTGTAGTGGAGTTTGTCCACAAGGAGTGCGTTGACAAGGGTTCAGGGTCTTTATCTCTGCAAGCTCAGGAGGGATAACATTGTTCTCATTCTCATGGAAGTGCAAGTTAAGCACATGAGCCGTGCAAGGTGTGCGCAGGCTGACTAGAGTCTCATAGCTTACAACCTGAGGAAATTGTTGAAAGATTGTTGTTGCAAGGAGTGCACAGAGTTGAAGAGGTTCAAATATTAAAGTGTATTTGAAGAAGTGCCGCAAGGAGTGCACGCAGGAGTTATCCCCAGAGTACTTGAGGATTTTCAAGCAAGCTCAGGAGGGATAGAGTCTTCGAAGTTATCAAAGAAAGGCTCAAGAGGGCTAGTGCCTTGAAGTGTTGGAAGGAGGTATAGAAAATTTGTTTTGCAGGTGGACAAGTTCCATGAAGGAATACCTTGTTCATTTCGTAGGAGTCCTCAAAGAGGAATTGGACGGTTGGAATTCTCCATGGAGAATTTGCGAAGTTCCAAGAGCTGTCAGATTTTGCAGAGGAGTAGGGAAGTTACGATAAGTATTCTTCAAGTGCAAGCTCAGGAGAAATTGGACCGTAGGATCTAAGTTGACAAGGGCCGTTGGATCACTCATGAATTCTCACTTCGAGGATTCGCGAGTTGAAGGACCGAAAACCTTGCATCAAGATTCATGAAATCATGAAGTGCGAAGTCCCAATAGAGCGAGAAGTTCCATTGTGGGGTCAGCATTAATAACAAGTCAGAATTCAACATTTCAGCATTTCGAAGGATAGGAGGTCGAGACTTTTGTCCCGAGATTCCTGAAAATTGCGAGACACGATATAAGTACGGGGTAAGGACCCCGTCAACCATTTCGGCAAATCAGAATTTCAGGTTTTCATAGTTGGAGAGTCGAGACACTTAGAAGGAAAAGTTGCGAAGTCGTGAGATCCGAAGTCCCAAAAACCCCGAAGTCATGAGTTGCAATAAGGAGTGTCAAGGAGTTCAGGATCTTGGCACTTCAGGTGTTGGGATACAAAGAAAGCAGTGTTTTGGGAAGCGAAGTTGTGAAGTGCTGAAGCTAGGAACGAGGGACATGTGGTAGAACCACAAGGTGGGCCCGGGTGATAGACAGGCGGACACATGTCACCTAGTGAAAGGAGTCAACACCTTGTTGACCTCTCGCGTCTTAGGGATTCGTGAGATAAGGGAATGAGAGTTCAACCCTTCGACTTGCGAAGTGGCGAGTTGCGACAAGCGCCTTCTTGATTAGGCTTTGTTCATAGCGCGGTGGTTGCACAGAGAAGGTGGAGCTCGCACCTAGTGTTGTTTGCACAGGGGAGCTTCTGAAAGGACCTTTGGATCGATAGGAAGGAGGTTCTAGTAAGGAATCGAAAGAGTTGATCCAGCTCAAAGGAGATAAAGAACGATCCTGTGAGCAGACGTTGACTCGAGGGTCGATAGAGTGTCTGCGTCATTTCTGGTATCAGAGCCCAGAAAGATTTCTTTTCTTTTTGTAGCAGGGAAAAGAAAGATTTACCATGCTGCCGAGAAGAAGAGACAGGAAAACACCCGATCCGCCAGAGGAGAGGGAAATGCCAAGAGAAAGGGGTAGGCAAGTGCCTAATACATCCGTAGAAAGAGAGATGCATAACATATGTGCCAGACTCGTGGCCATGGAAATAAAAAAGAGGTGCACAGCCGGTGTTGGAGATGTCAGTGAATCTGAAAGTGAAAATGAAGCCGAACATGAAGGAGAAGAAGTTGCAGTAGAGGATGCAACAAATGAATGTCTGATTAGGGTTGTTGCAAGAATGAGTGCTAGGGCGAAAATGGACATTCCAGTATATGAGGGAAACCTGGATGTTGAAGATCTTCTAGACTGGATTAGAGCTCTGAACACGTATTTTGACTATGAAGATGTCGAGGAAGACAAGAAGGTCAAACATGATGTCACAAGATTGAAAGGACATGCAGCATTGTGGTGGGATGAACTACAAGTTGATAGACGCTGCAAAGGCAAGAAGAAAATCGGGAGTTGGGATAGAATGATCGCGAAGATGAAGGAAAAATTCATCCCCAAGGATTATCACATCACTCTATTTTGAAGAATGCCAAATTTGAGACAGAAGTTGATGTCAGTGAAGGAGTACACTGAAGAGTTCTACAAGCTAAACATTAGAGCAGGTCATCGTGAAAGTGATGATGAAAAGGTTTCCAGGTATATGAATGGTCTGAGATACGACATTCAGGATGAGATGAGCATGATAACCATCAGAACGGTGGAAGATGATTATCAGATGGCTCTAAAGGCTGAAGAGAAGTTGAGCCGAAACCAAAATCAGAGAGGTCAAGGAAAAAGTCATCCCAGAGGAAAAATAGTTGTCCAAGATAGGAATCAGAAGCCTAAGGAAGTGTGGAAGAAACCTCAATATCAAACTGAGAGAGGTGGAAGCTCACAGAGAGGATAGTATGCTGATAACAACACTTTTCCTCGCGCTAGAGGAAGAGGACGAGGTAGAGGTGGAGTAATAAAATGCTTCACATGCGGAAAGAATGGACAAAAATCTTATGAATGTCCAGATAAGAAGAAAGAAGGTGGTGAGACTCACATTAACGAAGCCCAAAGGCAGAATGTTGAGGCAGAGGATGCTGAAGGTGGAAGATCACTGGTGATGAGGAAAGTTCTATTAATGCCGGAAAAGGAGGCAGAGAATCCAGTACAAAGGAACAGTCTTTTTCAGACTACTTGCAAGAGAAAATACAGGGTATGCAAAGTCATCGTAGACAGTGGTAGCACAGACAATCTCATTTCTGCAGAGATGGTAGAAAAGCTGGAGCTAGAGACTATTGAGCATCCAAGTCCATACAAAGTTTCATGGCTACAAAAAGGACATCAGGTAAATGTCACTAAACAATGTTTAGTTGAATTTAAAATAGGAGGATATAACGATAAGATATTGTGTGATGTCATTCCCATGGATGTTTGTCATCTATTGTTGGGTAGACCGTGGCAATATGACAGGAATGTGGTTCATGATGGGAGGAAGAACACATACACACTAGATAAGAATGGGAGAACTCACATGTTGTTGCCAATTAACGACAAAGAGGCGAAACTTGAAGTAAGCAGCACTGTACTTCTCATGAGTGGGAAGGAAATTCTTAAGGAGGTTAAGAAGAAGGAATATCCACAATTCATCGTGGTCAGGAAACCTAGAATTGTTTTGACTAGCACAATAGTGGATGATTTACCAGAGGAAATCCAGCAGCTACTGGAGGAATTTGCTGATATAGTAGTGGACGAACTACCTCGTTCATTGCCACCTATTAGAAGTATAATTCATCGCATTGATCTTATACCTGGAGCTAGTTTACCAAATAAAGTAGCGTATAGATTGATGCTGTAAGAGAATGAAGAGGTCAAAAGACAGGTCCAGGATTTAATGGACAAAGGGTTGATTAGAGAAAGCTTGAGTCCATGTGTTGTTTCGACAGTACTCAGTCCAAAGAAAGATGGAGGCTAGAGGATGTGTACAGACTCAAGGGAAATTAACAAGATTACCATCAGGTATAGATTCACATTGCCAAGAATGGATGATTTGATGGATTGCTTGAGTGGAGTGAATTTTTTTTCAAAGATTGATTTGAAAAGTGGATATCATCAGATTCGTATGAGAGAAGGCGATGAATGGAAGACAACATTCAAGACCAATGAAGGGTTGTACGAATGGCTTGTTATTCCATTTGTCTTAACAAATGTGTTGAGAACTTTCATGAGATTGATGAATGAAGTCTTGAAGGATTTCACCGGAAAATTTGTCATTGTGTATCTTGATGACATACTGATTTTCAGTAAAACGGAGGCAGAGCATCTGAAACATTTGGCTACAGTGATGTGGAGGCTACAGCAAGAGAAGTTGCTGATAAATATGAAGAAATCCTCATTCATGAAGACGGATCTCATTTATTTGGGTTTTGTTATTTCTGCAGATAAGTTGAGGATGGATCTAGATAAAGTAGAGGTGATTAAGAATTGGCCATCGCCAAAGAGTATCTTTGAAGTTCGAAGTTTTCATGGATTGGCTAGTTTCTACATGAAGTTCATTAGGAATTTTAGTGGAATTAGTGCACCGATGATGGACATAGTGAAGAAGTGACACAAGTCTTTTCACTGGACATAAGAAGCTGAGAAAAGCTTCAATTTGTTGAAAAGGAAAATCACGGAACAACCAATTTTGGTGTTACCGGATTTCAAAAAGATATTTCAAGTAAAATGTGATGCAAGTGGATTTGCAATAGGGGCAGTCTTGAGCCAAGAAGACAAATCGATAGCATACTTCAGCGAGAAGCTGAACGAGGCCAAAATAAAATACTCCACGTATGACAAGGAGTTCTATGCTATTATTCAGGCATTGAAGAAATGGAGACACTATTTGATTCCTAAGGAGTTTGTATTATATAGTGACAATCATGCTTTGCAATTTGTGACTCAACAGGAGAAGTTGAATCAAAGACATGTTAAATGGGTTGAATACATGCAGAACTTTACTTTTGTAACCAAGCATATTTCTGGAACTGCTAACAAAGTTGTTGATGCTTTGAGCAGGAAGTGTTTTCTATTGCAGGAGTTCCGAGTCAAAACTTTGGGTTTTGATAACCTCAAGGAAATGTACACAGATGATCCAGATTTTAAGGAGGTTTATGAAGTAGCTGAGAATCCAATTCTCAGGGACAAAAGTTAATGGACAAAATACATGAACCAGGAAGGATTATTGTTTAAGGGTAATCAACTTTGTATTCCAAAATGCTCCATGAGGGAGAATATGTTGAAGGAGAAACACAGTGGAGGATTGGGCTGACATTTCGGTCATGAAAAGACGTTCTCAAAGTTAAATGAGTCATATTTTTGGCCAGGAATGAGAACAGACGTCAAAAGATTCGTGGACAGATGTAGAATTTGTCAGCATTCAAGAGGAAAGAGGAAGAATGCAGGCTTATATCAATTGTTACCCATACCCGAGAGGTCGTGGGATGCAGTAAGCATGGACTTCATATTGGGGCTGTCGAGAACACAAAGAGGGTTCGACTCGATCTTTGTAGTGGTGGACCGATTTTCTAAGATGGCACATTTTATACCATGTCAGAAATTCGGTGACGCAACTCACATTGTGAATCTGTTTTTCAAAGAAGTCATTCAACTTCATGGCTTACCAAGGAGCATAGTTTTGGATCAAGATGCCAAGTTCATGGGACACTTCTAGAGAACCTTATGGAAAAAGATGGGAACAAACTTGTCGTTTAGTTCAGCTTATCATCTTCAGACAAATGGACAGATAGAAGTTGTGAACAAAAGTTTGGGAGACTTGCTGAGAAGTTTGGTGACAGAACGTCACAGTCAGTGGGACAATATTCTACCACAGGAAAAATTTGCATATAATGATTCAATCAACAGAAGCACGGGGCAGAGTCCATTTCAATTTTTTTATGGCATGAATCCAAGAGGAGTTTCTGAATTGAGGGATTCAGAACAGAACGCAACTAGGAGTGCTAGTGTAGAAGATTTTGCAAAGGCAATGAAAGAACTTCACAGCCAACTTAAGGAGCGATTGCAAAACTCGAGCCAAGAGTATAAGAGAAGAGAAGATCAAAACAGGAGAGAACTTCAGTTCGAATTTGGTGATTTGATCCTTGCACACTTGAGAAAGGAAAGGTTCCCAAGGGGGACTTATAATAAATTAAAAATGAAGAAAATTGGGTCGTGCAAGATCATAAAGAAATTTGGGCCGAATGCATATGAGATTGAATTACCCGATGGGATCAGAATTTCACCGATATTCAACATCTTAGATTTGTACCCATATAAAGCTGGAGAAGCAGGAGAAGACAGTGAACAAATAGAGGTTCAGTGGGCTAAACAAATGCCTGTAGTTGAGAAGCCACAGATGGAGAGGATACTTGACAAAAGAGTTAGTAAGAGGACCATGCGAAAGGAATATTTCGAATACTTGGTCAAATGGAAGGGACATCCAGCTAAATACGCCAGCTGGGAAAATGAAGATGAAATCTAGAAGCATGGACAGATCGTGCGAGAGCTCATGGATAGGAGTCCATGAAAATTTTCAAGCGAGGGAGTATGATGTAGGAGCATCATAAGTAGCAAGCACATGCAGAGGTGGAAGACAGCTGGGACAAGCGCCAACACATTTCAACATGTTATCAAAAATGTTTTGAAATAAATGTGTGGATATTAAATGAAATAATTAAGTGGAGGGGCACTAGTAGATTGTAAACAGACCTTGAGCGATCTGCTCTCGTCTATAGTAGGTAGAGGCATTTATGTATAATAAATGTAAGTAAGTAGCTTTGAATTCCATATTAGACAGTTTTAGGAGCGGAGGGAAAACCGACTATAGACACCCTCATCTTGTATCATTTGTAACATTAACATTATCAATTGAGCATAGAGCATAGAGAGGAAGAAGCAGAGAGTTGTATTTGAAAACACCCATGTACAGAAGTCCTGAATTAATACATGAAGCTTTGATTCAGACTTATGGTGTTGTGATATTCTCTATGTATGCATGTTAAACGCTATGCTTATAGCTATTTTACTCTTTTTGTTATGCATTTTCTATTACGCTATGTATGAATGATTTCTTGTTGAATGTTTGAAATCTGAGAGAGAGAGTAAGGAATGAGTTTCAATTGTTTCTCAACCTGAGTGAGTAAAATTCCTGCAAGGAGTGCAGTGGAGTTTGTCCACAAGGAGTGCATTGACAAGGGTTCAGGGTCTTTATCTCTACAAGCTTAGGAGGGATAACATTGTTCTCATTCTCGTAGAAGTGCAAGTTAAGCACAAGAGCCATGCAAGGTGTGCGCAGGCCTAGTAGAGTCTCAGAGCTTACAACCTAAGGAAATTGTTGAAAGACTGTTGTTGCAAGGATTGCACAGAGTCGAAGAGGTTCAAATATTAAAGCGTATTTGAAGAAGTGCCGCAAGGAGTGCGCGCAGGAGTTATCCCCAGAGTACTTGAGGATTTTCAAGCAAGCTAAGGAGGGATAGAGTCTTCAAAGTTATCGAAGAAAGGCTCAAGAGGGCTAGTGCCTTGAAGTGTTGGAAGGAGGCGTAGCAAAGTTGTTTTGTGGGTGGACAAGTTCCCTGAAGGAATACCTTGTTCATTTCGTAGGAGTTGTCAAAGAGGAATTGGATGGTCGAAATTCTCCTTGGAGAATTCGCGAAGTTCCAAGAGCCGCCAGATTTTGCAGAGGAGCAGGGAAGTTACGGTAAGTATTCTTCAAGTGCAAGCTCAGGAGAAATCGGACCATAGGATCCAAGTCGACAAGGACCATTGGATCACTCGTGAATTCTCACTTCGGGGATTCGCAAGTTGAAGGACCGAAAACCTTGCATCAATATTCACGAAATTGCGAAGTGCGAAGTCCCAATAGAGAGAGAAGTTCTGTTGTGGGGTCAACATTAATAACGAGTTAGAATTTAGCATTTCGGCATTTCGAAGGATAGGAGGTTGAGACGTTTGTCACGAGATTTCTGAAAATCGTGAGACGCGATATAAGTAGGGGGTAAGGACGCCGTCAACCATTTCGGAAAATCAGAATTTTGGGTTTTCGTAGTTGGAGAGTCGAGACACTTGGAAGGAAAAGTTGTGAAGTCGCGATATCCAAAGTCCCAAAAACCCTGAAGTCGCGAGTTGCGATAAGGAGTATCGAGGAGTTTGGGATCTCGACACTTCGGGTGTTGGGATACAAAGGAAGTAGCATTTTGGGAAGCGAAGTTGTGAAGTGATGAAGCTAGGCATGAGGGACACGTGGAAGAACCACAAGGTGGGCCCGAGTGATAGACAGGTGAACACGTGTCGCCTAGTGAAAGGAGTCAACACCCCATTGACCTCTCGCGTCTCGTGGATTTGTGAGATAAGGGAATGAGAGTTCAACCCTTCGACTTGCGAAGTGGCGAGTTGCGACAAGCACCTTCCTGATTAGGCTTTGGTCACAGTGCGATGGTCACACGGAGAAGGTGGAGCTCGCACCTAGTGCTGTTTTCACAGGGGAGCTTCCGAAAGGACCTGTGGATCGATAGGAAGGAGGTTCCAGTAAGGAATCAAAAGAGTCGATCCGACTCAAAGGATATAAAGAACGATCCTGTGAGTGGACGTCGACCTGAGGTTCAATAGAGTGTCTGCGTCATTTTCCCTTCTTCCTCCATCAGAAACCCATTTTACTTTCCAAGAAGAAGGTTGAGAGGATAATATATACAGAGGTGCACTTGGAGCTTGGTGAAGAGGAGCCCGGACTAGGTTCGTGGAGAAGTAGCCGACTTTGGTTGTAAGTGATCATTGTATTATCAATAAAAGAAGTATTTTTCCTATCCCAAAACATGGTGTGTTGAATGTTTCCAATGGTTTATGTTTTAATATTCTAACGTCTAACCCTAATTTGTATATGAATTGCATGCTTGTAGTTTTATGTTATATGTCTTTGAATGCAGACCAGCCTTGGGAGGAGGCGTGCAGTCAATGAAGCTTTCAAGTGCGAGAGGATCATCATCGGATGCGGAGTAGAGGTACAATTACCTGATCGTTATCATTCTTCTTTTATTATATGAGTCTGGGGTATGTTTGGGGTAGTTAGAGAAGTAGGAGACTTTTAAACGATTATTGATCTGCCTACATTGTAAAGCCTGGTGTATCCATAAGGGGGGGTTTTCTTGCTAGCAAAGATCACCCAAAAAATGTTAGAGAGAAAATGGTAAGATGAATCGTTCAAAGGAGACAAACCTAAATATTGTCCACTTTGATACCAAATTTTTGTACCAAATAAACCAAATAGTATAAAAATAGAAAGAATAAGTAATTCCACACGTTGAAAATGTTAAATAGTCAATGAATAAGAAGCCTTTTCGAGGTTGTAATCTCATTTTACAATATATCAAATGCACATGACAAGATGCTTTTTCAAATGAATCCCCTTTATTTATAAATAAGAGATAAAGAATGCATGGTGTATTCCATAGTCTAGGCTGACCTAACTATAACTAATATAATACTAATGAAACATGGTTAGTACTCTAACAACTTCCTAGATATTTCTATAAATTTCAATTATATATTTAAAGTCAATAGATAGCTTGATATAACCAATGGGATATAGTTCAGTGGGTTCACATTAGCCCTTAGGAAACTGTAAATCCTTCTATTTTAGGGCCTCAAAAAAATAAATATCTCCTACTATAATGACTGCAATTTAGTTCATGATTTTCTTTCTAGAAGGAATATACTGGTAAATAGACAACATAGTAACAACAACATCATAATAGCATCATAATAACAACATATCAATTAGTAAAATACATAAAATACATACCTCGAGCTGCAAGTTATGGTTGATTTAGCCCTTTGCTCTTTTGCTCTTGTTCTAGCCCAAACTTCCCAAACTAAATATTTACCTCCCAACCAACTAGGAACATCCTCTCTGGTTCCCTAGCTCCAGGAATCCTTGCGGTTTCCTAGCCCCCGAGCCCAAATTTCTCAACAACAACAGTGCCCCTGTAAAAGTTTCCCCAAAAAATCTATGTCCTCCAATTTCCTCCTTCTTCCCCCTCTCTTTTAGAATTTCCTCCTTGCCTTCTTCTTCCATATTTTCCCCCAAAATCCATACCCCCTTCTAATTCCTCTTCCCTCTTCCTTATCCCCCTCTCTCAAATCCCTCTCCCTCATTCAATTTCCCAACTGTCTTATCCCCTCATTAATTGGCTCACATACCATAATATAATAAAATAGTAAAAAGAATCATTGTATTTAATTTAATAATTAATTAAATTTAACTTAACAACTATGATTAATAAAAATCAATTGGCCTGTTACATACACTCACCTTTTAAGAAACTTCATCCCGAAGTTAGAGTAATTTTCAATACAAGGGTAATGATACATGATTCATACATCCATATCAGATAAACAACATCATCAATTTAAAATACTTATACATACTAGTGTACGTGTACAAGGCATGCATGTGTAGCTAGCACATACATAACTCGCACATGTACTAATGACAATAATTATTACACCTAAAGTAATTCTTGTATGCGTCCAATCTAATCAACAATACCATTCATTTCATAAATGATAGTAAACCATTTAAAATGTTGGAAAATCCCTCAATTATAATAATTTAGCACAAGCAACATTCACTTAGATAATTATAGTTTAGTTNTATATATATATATCAACAAGAGTAAATCGAGAAATTCTACTATAAGGTAAAAACTCCACATAGTCTCAAGTACTTCTAGTCATCCTTCCTCCCTAAGCTATTTCCATCTTCCATCCCTATCCTTCCTCTGCTAGACTATCTTGGAGCGTCAACTATATCAACCTTACTCCAGATAGAACCCGTAAGTGGAAGTGTCAACTCTCTTGACCAAGCTTCCCCATCAGGAAACTGGAAGTCATCATCACACGTCTAGAGGAGCGTGAGATAACACCGTCCTCCCATGACTCTAGGTTTCAGAGGATACATGGTGGGAAATGCCTCCACCCCTCCTAATAGAAATAGGGTCAACACCCTACCATGGACCATACAGTGGCACTATGTTGCTGGGAATTTTATCATCGTATATTCAGTTTCAGGAAGTCTTGCCACTTGAAAAACCTGCACTTGTCCACATATCATAGTAATGCATTTGAACCAACATAATTTCACATATAAAGATTCATACCATACTATTTCTTGGTCGATGTTCATGACATCAACCTTTTATTATCATCATCATTTGGCTATTTCATAGCCCATTGACATGTAGATGATTCTATAACACAAACTCATACATATTTATGCATTACTATCATGTAAATGTATTTAATAATATTCTCAATTCGGTATCCACGTACCAACAACTTTAAATGTCAAAATTTTCAAGTTAGAAATAGGTTGCATAATATCCATAATAATTCAAATAGTGATAAACATTCATAGAATTGACATTCACATAGGTCCATATGTCTTAAAATTTCAAGTGTATCATTAATAGTTTCACAGTTAATAGAAAATAAAATATGATTAGGCCTTAAGTATTTCTAACTATCTAAGTCAAAAGGTGGCATTACATACACCCAACCTTCGAAAAACATATTCATGAGGTGGTAAATAAAGTGAGGGATGATCTCATCGTAAGGTCTCTGCATCCTCCCAAGTAGCAGATCCTGGGCTATACTTGTCCCACTTGACCTTAACTTGGTCTACCAAACGATTCCTGAGTTTTCAGACCCTACGATCCAATATGCGTAATGGTTCAACCATGAGGGTTCCCGCATCCGATACTTGCAATTCCTTCCAATTCAGTTTATGAGATTCATCAGCAACATAATGACATAGAAAAGATACATGAAAAACACTATGAGTTTTATGCAAGTGGGGTAGCAATATGAGACAATAGGCAACGACTCCAATTCTCTCTTGGATTTTGAATGGTCCTATAAATCAAGGCAACAACTTTGTCCCATTTCCGAACCGAATGGTACTCTTACTAGTCCTGATACAAATGAAAACTTGATCTCCCACTTTATAACTTCGTTCAATCCTATGTGCACAAACATAACTTTTCTTTCTATCCTATGCTTCCTTTAGTCCCTTCCTAATCTGAATCACCTATTCCTCCATCTCTTGAATCAATTCTGGCCCAACGGTCACTCAGTCTTCTAACCTTTCCCAACTCAACAGTGTCTTGCATGTCCTTCCATACAAAGCTTCATAGGGTGGCATTCCAATGGAGCTATGAAAACTATTATTGTAGGAGAACTCTACCAAGGGTAGGTACTTATCCCAATATGTTTGATTATCCATAACATATATCCTAAGCATGTCTTCCATAACCTGATTTACTCTCTCAGTGTTCCCATCTGTTTTGGGATGATATGTTGTGCTTAAGTTCAATGGATTTCCCAACACTGACTGCAAACTTATCCAAAATCTAGATGTGAATTAAGAGTCCCTATCTAAAATGAGCTTCTTGGGTGACCCATGCAGACAGATGACCTCACTTATAAACAAGCGTGCCACATCATTGACATCATACGTGTCTCTAACCGGAATAAAATGAGCATTCTTGGTAAACTTATCAACTATCACAAGAATTACATTGTGTCTGTGCGATGTGAGTGGAAATCCCACAACAAAATCCATAGAAATGACTTCCCACTTGGACATAGGAACATCATGCGGTTGTAGGAGACCTGTTGGGTGGTAGTGGTCTGCCTTGACTTGTTGACACTCTAGGCACTTTGTAACGGAATGGACTACATCGCGCTTCATTCCTAACCAAAACAAAAGCTTCTTCATGTCTGCATACATTTTCTTCACACCCGGATGTGCACAATAAAGTGCTCTATGGGATTCCTTGAGTATGATGCTTCAAATATCCCTACCATCGGGGATCTATATCTTTCCCTGATATCTTAACAATCCATCTACTTCAACGCTATATCCTTCATACCTGGTTTCTAACTACCTCCCACTCTAGAGGGTTGAAGTAACCTTTAAACACCAACTATCTTCAAGGAGTTTCCCCAACACTCGCTCCCTCAGATTAACTTTTAAGGGTACCAAGGAGAAGACACATGGTCTCTTGCTCAAGGTGTCCATGACCACATTCTCCCTTCCCTTGATGTACAAAATTAAAAAATCGTACTTGTTAGCGCATAAACTTGTCAGGGTCTTGTGAGTCTGTGTTTTCTACCTAGGTCTATAATTTTACCTGTTTCTCTCCTTTTACAGACTTGACCATAATTTTTTCTTTTAGCTCATAATCTTCAATTGTTCTTCTTCACCCGTTTGATATACTTGCTTTTCCTCTATAGCTAGCCTAATAAATATCATCCTTTAGCCTTCATATTTTCCTTAAGGCCGATCACCCCTCTTTTTGCCTCTGGACTGATCCTGTTGTTTTCCCAAGCTCTGAGCCAGTCATCCGAGTAATGGTTCACAGGCCGATATCATGACCAACAAGCACAACACTTGAATCGGTTTGATGTGGACTCAAATCAATCGAGCGAGCAATATCATATCGATGACGATTGGGTGATCGGGATCCTGCAATTGCACAAAATATAGCACCAGAGTTCCGAAATCATGAGGTCCATCCTAGCCATTGGTGTTGCATAGGACACGTGGTGCGCAATCTGTGTTTTTTGGTTTCGTGAGATGGAGCGGTCAAGGAGAAAGTCATGAGAACTTGCGAAATGTGAAATCACGATAGGATCGTAGTCGTTGATTAAAGAAGAAAGTTGGATCATTGGATCATCTTTTCGCGATTTCGCATGTCAGGAAGTAAGAGGGAAGAGTTTTGAAGATTTGTGAAGAGTGATGTATCAAAATTTCAATGTCATCTGGGTCGTCCAATCAAAGGGGATGCATGTCACCCAATCCAAGTTTCGTGATTTTGCGACTCAAAGGTTTGAGTATAGAACGTAGCATGAGTTCGCGAAACGCGAAATCATGGCGCGCCTGAGATAAACATGAGTGTTAATATTATGGTAGCTTCGGGAGGTATGAACCTCTATTGTGACCTATGACGAGACTAGAATCCTCTGGAAGGAAGCAAAGAATTGAAGGAAACCCTAGACAAGTTGTCAGCTGGACAAATACATTTAAAATGAATTTATTGATACCCAGAAGGAGAAGTCAGCCCCAGTTAGCCTGCCCAGTTCACTATAAATACAGGGCACCATTTTTCATTATTCATCATCTCAGCAGTTGTAGAGAGAGCAAAATCTGCACAGGCAGTTGCAGTTTTGGTGTGCAAGTTTATGGGAGAGCTGGGAAAGTGGTGCGCTAGCTTCTGGGTGGGATCATCTGTTCAGCTTAGTTTATATTTCTTGCTTGGAGCATTATCCTCTCTTAGCTATTGGATTGCTACCAGGATTCTCTTCTCGGTCAAGGTCAAGGTGCTCAGAGGGTGGCTTCGGCCAGTGGTTGGGTGACGAGGGTATCGTCAATGGTAAAACAAGCACAATCTTCTATATTCTAACAGGTTATGGGCCCACACCCCTTTAGTCAGCCTAAAATGCTAGAAGGAAACATAGCCGCTAGACATTGATCTCATTGAGGAACTGTCGCTAGGGTTACTAGCAGGAGAAGCTTCCAAAGCATTGCAGCTAGGGTTACTAGCAGAAGCAGTTGCATAAACCCTAATTCTTAGATCCGACACCTTGTGATGGAGCATCTTGATCAAAGAGAAGATATTCAGATGCGCCCTAACTCAGTGCACCTCTTATCTATCTCAGAAGACATAAATGACAAAGTTGAAGTTTTGGATCAAGGCATGACCAATTACCAGTCAACCGAAGACATATGTGAAACAATCAGTCTCTTACACTACTTAGCACTTACCGGGACAATTGAAGATGATATGTGGATAATCGACTGTGGAGCTTCTAGGCACATGACGAGAGATCAAGATAGACTCTAAAATCTTAATGAGAGAAAGACATCATACAAAGTGGAGCTTGGAGACAAAATCACTTACCCCGTCGAAGGATTTGGACAAGCCTCTTTCAAGTTAGAAGCAAGTAATCATGTTCACTTAAGAAATGTTTTATATGTACCTGGTTTAGAAAAGAATCTTGTATCAATATCATGTTTAGAAGACAAAGGGAACAAAATATCCTTCGTGGATGGAAAGGTGTTATCATGGCATAAGAATTCCAGTATAGAAGATGCTAGGGTTATTGGAAGACGTGAAGGAAATCTATATAGACTACTAGAACAAAATTAAGAAGATCTAGTACATGACAAAGTCAACCCTAATGAACTTTGGCATAGAAGGTACGCTCATATCAATTATCAAGCATTACCTTTCCTCAGAAAAATGGTTGAAGGAATACCAGAATTGAAATCCACACATGAAGGAATTTGCAAAGGATGTGCCCTTGAGAAGAATATCAAGAAACCATTCCCAAGCAACAACAACAGATCTAAGGAAATCCTAGATCTAATACACTCAGATTTTTATGGACCAATGCCAATCAGATCTCTAGGAGGATCTCTTTACTACGTAACCTTCATAGATGACTATTCAAGAAATATGTGGTTGTACCTACTGAAATCAAAAGACGAAGTATTCAGCAAGTTCCAAGAATTCAAGGCAGAAATAGAAAACCTTACAAACAAGAAGATCAAGACATTAAGAACAAATAATGGAGGAGAATACACCTCAAAAGAGTTCATTTCATTCTACAAATCAATAGGGATTAGGAGGGAGATGATTGTTCCTCATAATCCTCAACAAAATGGTGTAGCGGAAAGAAAGAACAGATCTATTGAAGAAACAGTAAAATCCTCATTGAATGATCAAGATCTATCCATGTTCCTATGGGGAGAAGCAGCAATGACGACAATATATGTACAAAACAAAATCCCTTGTTGTATATTGAAGGACATGATGCCAGAAGAAGCATTCTCAGGTAAGAAACCTAACGTAGAAAATCTAAGAATATTTGGATGTCCAGTTTACTCTCATATTCCCAAAAATAAAAGGAACAAACTAGAACCCTCAGGAAACAAGGGGATATTTGTGGGATATAGTGATTCATCCAAATCCTATAGAATATATATTCCACAACAACATAAAATAGAAGTGAGCAAAGACGTAATGTTCAATGAAAGGATGGCCTCAGAAAATCTATTGAAGACACTATAGAAGAAGAAGAAATTGAAGAACCAAATGAAGAAAACACAGAATGAGAAAATAACAAAAAGGATCAACCTGATCATCCTATGGAGCCATGTGAGAACATTGATCGAGATAATATACCAAAGAACAAGAAATGACCAGCTTGGCTTGAAGTCACATTACAAGACGCAAAAAGAATCACGGTTCCAGAAGGAACATCCAGGAAGAGTAAAAGACCAAAAATATTCTCAAGTTATGCAACATACATGACGAAGCTTCTAGATGAAGAACCTACTAAATTCGAAGAAGCAGTGAAAAAGGGACAATGGAAAGAAGCTATGGCGGAAGAACATCAGTCCATTATTAAAAATGAAGTATGGGAAATTGTACCCAGACCTAAAGAGAAATCAGTGGTAACCTCAAAATGGGTATACAAGATCAAACATGCAACAGACGGAAGCGTGGATAAATATAAGGCAATATTCATGGCCAGAGGGTTCTCCCAAAAGGAGGGAGAAGATTACGATGAAACCTTTGCTCCGGTGGCAAGGTATACCTCCATTAGAGCTATCATATCTCTTGTCGCTTCTATGGGATGGAATCTACACTAGATGGATGTTAAGACATCCTTTCTCAACGGAGCTATTGAAGAAGAAGTGTATATTGAACAACCTCAAGGATTCGAGGTACATTCCAAAGACACTCATGTTTGCAGATTGAAGAAAGCTCTATATGGACTCAAGCAAGCTCTAAGGGCTTGGTACGCCAGAATGGACAACTATCTAACAAGACTTGGTTTCTCCAAGATTCATGCAGATCCAAACCTTTATTACAAAGTCATGGATAATGCACCTGTGATTCTACTATTATATGTTGATGATCTATTCATAATAGGTGAAGAATCTCTAATCATCCAGTGCAAGAAGGATTTATCCTTTGAATTTGATATGAAAGATCTAGGTCTCATGCACTATTACTTGGGACTAGAAGTATGGCAGAAGCGTGGTGAAGTATTCCTTGGACAAGGAAAGTACGCAATAAAGATCCTTCAGAAGTTTGGAATGATGGACTGTAAGTCCATAGACACTCCTATGAATGTGGATATAATAAAAGTGGAAGTCCCAGATTCTGATCCAGTAGATCCATCTTCATATCGGCAACTAATTGGATCATTGATGTATTTGGTAAATACTCGACCATATATTTTCTTTGTTGTAAATACATTAAGTCAGTTCCAGGTGGAACCTAGACAAGAGAATTGGATAGTTGCAAAGCATGTCCTAAGATATATTCATGGGACAATAAACTATGGCTTGAGATATACCGCATCTAGTGATATCCAACTTCATGGATTCACAGACTCTGATTGGGCAGGAAGTGCAGAAGACAGAAAGAGTACTTCAGGTATGTGTTTCAGCTTGGGCTCCACTATGATATCTTGGGGAAACAGGAAACAGAAGTCAGTTGCACTCAGTACAATAGAAGCAGAGTATATGGAAGCTTGTGAAGCATGCACAGAAGCAGTATGGCTAAGGAAGTTAATCTCTGATTTATTTGATTAGACTCCAGAATCGACCATAATATATTGTGATAATCATAGTTGCATAAGATTATCCAAACATCCAGTGTTTCATGAAAGGTCAAAGCACATTGAGATCAAATACTAATTTATTCGAGATAATGTCCAAGAAGGAGAGGTAAGGCTCGAGTATATCCCCATTGATGAGCAGACAACATATATCCTAACAAAACCTCTATCTAGAATCAAGTTTGCATATTTCCGAGAGAAGATGGGGATCGTGGAAATAACTCCCTTAGCTGAAAGAGAAGATTCTCCAAGCTAGAGAAGGTATGGAAAAATATTCTTGAAGAACATTTATTTTGTGATTTAAATAACTCTCCAGTTAGGAGGGAGCACTGAAAACATTATTTATTTTTATATAATTGAAAATTAGTCCAGATTGGACAGATGCTTTCCTGTTCGGAAAGTGGATTGAGATTTCTGATAGAAAGTGACTTCCCATTGTAGTTAACATGGGAGGAAGACTGATTGTTGATGTATCATAGACAATGACTTCCCATTGTGGTTAACATGGGGAGTGGTCTAGGACAGTCATTCTTCTTGGCAGTCACTCTGAGTAGTGGTCAAGTAGAATGGTCCGCCTCATAGGGCAGTCATTCTTTTGAAGTTCACAGCTGTGAGCAGTTTCGAAGAATGGTCCAGTTTGGAGGTTGATGCAGGATAGACATTCCTTAGGGAGGACTCATTCTCTCTAGGTTACAATTTGTTTAGTGTCGGAGGAATGGCCCAGGGTGGGAAATGGTTCGGATAGTTATTACTTAGGGAAGACTCATTCACTCCAGGTTACACTTTGTTTAGTGTCGGAGGAATGGCCTAGGGTGGGGAATAGTCTAGGCTTAGCAATGAGGGACAATCATTCCTTAGGGCAGACTCATTGTCTCCAGGTTACACTTTGTTTAGTGTCACAGGAATGGCCCAGGGTGAGGAATAGTCCAAACATTTCTTAGGGTTTATACATTCTGTCCAGGGTGCACTTTAATTAGTGTAGGAAGAATGGCCTAGGGTGAGAAATGG
The DNA here is from genome assembly GCA_009831015.1 of Picea engelmannii. Classification (NCBI taxonomy): domain Eukaryota; kingdom Viridiplantae; phylum Streptophyta; class Pinopsida; order Pinales; family Pinaceae; genus Picea; species Picea engelmannii. The sequence continues at coordinate 516,232 of ML781558.1, read as the reverse complement.
TCCAGGCTCAGAAATCAGAAATAATCCTTCTTCCTTGTTTGAGAATAATGGGGTAGATAGCCCATTTTGATAATCTATACTCAGGGCATATATTCTTTCAGATCTCACAGACGTGAGTGAAAGATTGGCCCAAATGATTCAGTTTTTATCATAACATTGTTTCTATGCAGGTTGTTATCAAATGTTTGTTATGAAGAATATATATGACAGTAGATATACTACTATGGTGGATTTGTTCCACTAGTTGTGATTATGTTTCACGGTTTGAGTAGTTTCATACTACCTGAATAGACACAAGTGTGTTCTATTAATTGATAGTGTACTAGTTGTCATATGAGATTATCCAGTTGGATAATAATGACAGGTGCTCGTAGTGCTACCAATTGAATGGTCTGTTGTGCTCAAGACCATACCTCCCTAGCTAGGGGGGAGTGTTAATATTATGGTAGCTTCGGGAGGTATGAACCTCTATTGTGACCTATGACGAGACTAGAATCCTCCGGAAGGAAGCAAAGAATTGAAGGACACCCTAGACAAGTTGTCGGGTGGACAAATACATTTAAAATGAATTTATTGATACCCAAAAGGAGAAGTTGGCCCCAGTTAGCCTGCCCAGTTCACTATAAATACAGGGTGCCAGTTTAAATTATTCATCATCTCAGCAGTTGTAGAGAGAGACAAATCTGCACAGGCAGTTGCAGTTTTGGTGCGCAAGTTTCTAGGAGAGCTGGGAAAGTGGTGCGCTAGCTTTTGGGTGGGATCATCTATTTATCTTAGTTTCTATTTCTTGCTTGGTGCATTAGCCTCTCTTGTCTATTGGATTGCTACCAGGATTCTCTTCTCGGTCAAGTTCAAGTTGCTCGGAGGGTGGCTTCGGCTAGTGGTTGGGTGACGAGGGTATCGTCAATGGTAAAACAAGCACAATCTTTTATATTCTAACAATGAGGTCATGGCCCGAGGTCACGTGGGGCAAGGAAAAGAGATGCGCCAATGAACAAATCACCCAAGTTGGTCATCGAGAAAGATATGAATGGCCTCGAGGTGCCAGAATTGACTCAAAGGAGTCGTGAGTTTTCCTAGAAAATTCACGAGTGTCAGGTCTCGCCCTGATCCCGAAGAAAGTAGTTAATGAAAATTTGGAAGGTGGTTGAAACCTTGTTTCACCACTTAAATGGAAAGAATTGAAAGCTGGAAGTGGAAGGAAAATAGTCAGCCGAAATTTTCCCTGTCATGGATTTTCTAGTGAAGCCCATACTCATCTGATCTTGCGTCTGACAGAAGAACACAAGTGCAGCCTGACAGAAGAAAATGTAGAGGACAAGCCTTGAATGTAATGACTAGAGTGTGCTTCTGAAGGGAGAAAGTTGTTTTGAGTATAAATACTCAGTTTTGATATTTTGTTAGGGTTGATGGTTGAGATAAGCTCCCGCATTGTAAAGTTTTAGTGAAGCCTCTGGTCTCTGTTATGTATCTGTATTTGAGACTTCTTGTTTAATCCGAGTTAGCTTTTCTTATTCCATCTTATTATGCATATAATACTGAGTGTTCATGATTGAAGAATTCACATGGATTATTGTGACTATGTTGTAATGGACGTTTGATTGCAATGCTGTCACAATGTTTTTAGTTTCCTGAAGCTCTAATTCCAAGAGGATTTTATTTTCTGAGCTTTTCCTCCTTAAGCTGTTGGAAAACCTGGTGTTCATAACAGACCTCTTCACTCTCCTTAATTTCTTCCCCTTACTCACCACTACACCAAATCTTACTAACTGAAGTTAGACAAAGTCCTCACCTGCTTGTGTTTTTTGATCCACTTTTCTGAGTTAAAATGACACCCTCCTGAGTCTGCGTCCATTAGACCTCCTTTATATTTATTTTTCGTGACATACAAATTGATGGGTATCAGGCTTACCTCTTTCGCAATCCATGGGTGAATTCTGGTAACATTTCTAGTGTCGTTTCCGGGGACGAAGTTGAAGATTTTCCTTGGGATTGAACGACAAATCTTACTAGTTCTAAAGGTGCATTAGAACTTATTACATCAAAGATTGCAACTGTGCACCTGACGACTCCACTGTGGTGATTCCATTGATGTGAATCCACTGGCAACTCCACTGTTTCAACTATGGCTTCCAGAGGCAGACACATGAGGTCTACTCCACAAATGCCTCTAGCAGCACCTGAATCCGACCTAGAGCAAATTATCAGAAAGGGAAAGGCCCCTCGAGAAGGTTCTTCTTCTACTGAACTAGGTATTTCTGATAATTTTCACTGTCCTCTTGTAGAAACTCCAATATCTTCTTCTCGTTTTCCTATTATACCATCTGTTGGATTTTCCCGAATTTTAAAGTTTGGGAGTGTTCCTATTGAGTTTTCTCCTCCTGTTTTTGGATTGGAAGGAGAAATCTTTGTCACTCCTATCTCCCCTGAATTTGTACCTTGGTCTAGAGCTTAGACCTTGAAATATTTTCCCACTCCAGGTTTTATTACTCCTCCCCCTGTTAGAGTTGCGGATTTTGAAGAAAGGGAAACCTTTGTTCCCTATAGCCTCGTAGCCTTTCCTCCAAACCCTATGTTGTTTCCATTTCCTCTTGGAAGTTCAATTCCAGTTTCCCCTATTCAAAATCCATCCCCACCTAGTTCTCCTTCAATTCACATTCCAATGGTGGGTGCTAATCCCCCTAGAAATAGAATGGATGCCATAGTAGCTACTAGATATGCCCCTCTCATTATGCCTCAGCCTCTTAATGCCCTACTAGTAGGTGGCTACCTTAAACAACTTCCTAAGTTTACGGGGGAGGGAGATATAACTGCAGAAGAGAACCTTGCAACTTTCTATAGTTATGCTGATAACTATGTCATAGTAGACAAAGATGTATGGATGAGGATTTTTGTTCATAGTCTCAATGGAGAAGCCAGAAAGTGGTTTAGGGCCCTGACCCATGGATCCATTGATGGGATTGAAGATTTAGATGATGTATTCTAGAGACAATGGGGGGATAAAAAAAGACTTCATGTATTATATTACAAAGTTCGGGTCCCGAAAGAGAAAATAGGGAGAGTTTGTCTCTGACTTCTCCAAAAGATTCAACAAAATGTACAATAAGATCCATGCTGAGATAAATCCTACAGAAGCCTCTACCAAGATTACCTATGCTAGTGCTTTTGACCCTGAGTTACATCTCGTGTTAAGAGAGAGAAGAGCTACCTCCTTGGCTTATATGAAAGATGTAGTCCTGGAAGTAGAATCTAACATATTGGCAGTTGACTGAATCATGAATAAGGCTGATAAAGACAGAGGAAGGGGAAGATATGAAGACTCAACCTCATGTTCNGAATGGATGAAGTAACCAAGTTACTAAAATCACTTTCAGCGAGGCTGGAAAGGTTGGAATTGGAGGGAAAACAAACATACAAAAATCCTCAAAATGTTGATAACAGAGGAAAATTCAGGAGGTCGAATAACCATGCTCCTCATATTATGCAAAGAGAGGCTCCAAATAACTTATGAATACTTTAAGAGATCCCTATCTAATTTATTTTTTCCTGAACCTTTGAATCATCCCTCAGACTCAATCAATTTGCAAGATGAGAAGCTAGAAGTCATCCTAGGTCCCATGGTAGAAGATAGAGATGATTCATCCCCTCCCTTTTACACATCACTAAACATACATGACAAGGTACTGCACAATTTTATGATGGATTCAAGGGCCTCTCATAGCCTCATTCCCAAAATTGTCATGGAAGAATTAGGTATAGAAATCACAAAAGCATACCATGACTTGTATTCCTTTGACTCTAGGAAACTGTAATGTGGCGGGGTCATCAAAGATCTGGTCATCACCTTGTTACAGCTACCCATGAAAAGTGTGGTCATGGATATCGTGGTGGCTGATGTTCCTCCCAAGTTTGGCATGATATTGTCAAGTTCTTGGATAAAAAGAATTGGGGGAACATTGCAGATGGACCTCACATATGCTACCATTCCTGTGTTTGGGGGGGAGCACAAAAGACTATACAGAGAATCTCAGTTGGCCTACATTATCAACGATGAAGAAGATCCCACCAACCATCCTATATTTTCACTTGACAATGATTTGGGATCGAACTTATTGCATCTCACTGACGCCGCTAAGTCCCATCTCGAGATCAGAAAGTCCATTACTCTCTGTGAATATTCTCCTCCGATTACCTCTGTGTGGAAAATGTTCTTTGATGGAGCCTCTTCTAGAGAAAGTACTGGTGCTGGACTTGTCATTGTTTCCCCTGCTCAGGAAAATATATCTCTGTCCTACAAGTTAGAATTTGAAACCACCAATAATGTGGCAGAATATGAAGCTCTTGTTTTGGGTTTGAGGGCTGCAAAGGACATGGGGATTGAAGAGATACCAGTGTTTGGAGATGCTGAGATGATTGTCCAGCAGATCAGGATTATTTATCAGGATAAGCACCCTCAGCTGAAATCATATAGAAATGAAATATGGGACCTCATTGACAGTTTTTTCTCGGCTTTCAACATTTCATTTATTCCGAGAGAGGAAAATGTCATGGCTGACTCTTTGGCTATATCAGCAAGCAATTTCAGGATCCCCCAGCCACCTAATCTCAGGGATGAAATAGAAGTGAAATATAGACCCTCTATACCTGAAAATGTCAAGTATTGGAAAGTGTTTGAGGACGATCTTGAAATCAAGAGATTTATGGAAGTTGTTGAGGAGTTTTCAACATTACACATTGATCAAGATCCTGATTCTGACATCGATCCTCCTGCTGATTTTTTTCTGAACAAGATTGTCAATCATCGTATTGTCCAGTTTCCTAACAATCATATCCCAAAAGGACTAGTTCATTTGGAAAGATTATTCGACAAGAATGATGTGACAATAAAGGTTAAAGTTTCAAATGAGGATGTTGATGTGGCTGAGTGCGATATTGGCACGGAGGGGAATCCAAGATTTGTCAAATTGTCAAGCAGACTCTCAAAGGAGCAGAGGGCCGAGTATACTAAGCTATTAAAGGAATTCACTGATGTGTTTTCCTGGACCTATGAAGATCTCAAAACCTACGACACGACTGCCATTGAGCATAAGATTCCATTGAAAGAGGAGGCCAAACCATTTAGGCAGAAATTGAGACAGATAAATCCTATGCTCCTGCCTATTATGGAAAGGCAGGTCAAGAAGTTGTTGGATGCCCAAATAATTTTCCCTTATAGATATTCTGAGTGGATGGCCAACCTAGTCCCGGTAGGAAAGAAGAGTGGGGAAATTAGACTTTGTGTCGATTTCAGGAACCTAAACAAAAGCTCAAATAAAGACAATTACCCCTTACCGAAAATGGAACACATATTACAAAGGGTAACTGGGGCATCAAGGATATCCATGATTGACTGCTTTTCAAGATATAATCAAAACTCGATCCTACCTGAGGACAGAGAAAAAAACAACCTTCACTACTCCTTGGGGTACATTCATGTATGCCAAAATGCCCTTTGGATTGATGAACGCAGGGGGTACCTTTCAAAGAGCCATGGATATCGCTTTCATTGGAGAAAAGGACAAGTTTGTGGTCATCTATCTTAATGACATTGCAGTCTTCTCCATATCAGATAGAGAGCATTGTGAGCATTTAAAAAGGATTTTCTTGAAATGCAGGAAATTTGGTCTCTCCTTAAATCCCAAGAATTTTTTGTATGAAGGAGGGAAAATTGTTGGGACACACAGTATCAGCTAAAGGAGTTAGGATTGATCCCAACAGAGGTGAAGCAATCCAAACTTTGTCACTCCTAAGATCCAGGAAAGAAGTCCAGTCTTTCTTGGGAAAAATTAATTTTCTGAGGAGGTTTGTTTCCAACTTTGCTGAGATGGTAAAGCTTATAACAACCATGTTGAGGAAAGGAAACAAAGTTAGATGGACTGTCCAGTCTCAAAATTCCTTTGATCAAATAAAGAGGGCCTTGACTGAAGCACCTGTTCTTATCAGTCCTGATTACACAGAGGATTTCCTCATTTTTTCATTTGCTTCATTTGACACTGTAGCGGTTGTTCTATTGCAAAAAAATGTTGAAGGGTTGGAGCAATCCATTTCCTTTTTCAGTCGGGCATTGAGAGATGCTGAGGTAAAATACGACATCATGGAGAAGAAGGCCTATACCTTGGTGAAATCTCTCAAATCTTTCAGATTCTATGTTTTTCATTCAAAAATCATTGCATATGTTCCTTCAGCTTCTGTGAATGACATAGATGGGAGGAGGAGCAAGTGGATTGCCAGAATCCTTGAATTTGATCTGGAAATAAAACCCACAAAGCTAGTTAAAGGCCAGGGTTTATCCAAGTTATTGGTTGAATCTAATTGTAAAGCTTTGAGGGTCAATTTCATCGACACTTGCTCAAAATATCAGCAAGATGAGCTGTCAGATAAAATTTCTCAGGACAACCCTCCATTGACAGAATGAACTTGGTATAAAGACATTATATATTTTCTGCAAGAGTTGTGACCTCCAGATGGAATGGGGAAAATAAATACAAGAGAATTGAAGCTCAAAACAATCAGATATTTCCTTATTGACCAGGTCTTGTACTAGAAAGACCCGTTAGGAGTGCTCCTGAGATGTCTAAACCCACATGAGGCCCAAAAGATTATATTTGAGTTCCATAACAACCTGTGTGGGGGACATCATTTCTGGAGGACCACAACTGTTTATGGATAAATTCGTGAGTGCGGACACAGACCAATCTCCCCAGATCCACCTGGATCTGGAACAAAACGTGACAGAATACTACTCTTTCCCTAGATCTAGCTATTGAATGGAACTAAGAGAAATGGATGGTGTACATACCTTATGAATTCTCTCCTTTAATCTCTATTGTTCCTCGCTCTGCTCCGATGCTCTTGCGTCGTTCCAATCACAACAACACAAACCAATCACAGCAAAAGCATTAATCTATTCAATACCTAGTCTATACATGTGATCAAGGAATCATGTAATAAG
>ML781558.1:481634-509059 GCA_009831015.1 Picea engelmannii | reverse complement strand
ACCCTTCTAGAAGATTCCTTCTAGAAGGATCGAGAACTTATTCATTTTCCTTCTTTATAAACAAGTTCGCACCCTGGCCTTGAACACAGTGCGAGAAGTTCACAGTCCAGATGAAAGCAGCCTGCGGGAATGAAGATTCTCGCGGGAGAGTATATATGTAGCCTGCGAACTTTTCCCAAAATATGATTTTGAGAAAATGACAAGTGTAACCTTCTTTTGGAAATTGTTCTTAATGAAGAGTTTGATATTCCATTATCATGACATGATCATAATATCATCTCGATAACCAAAAATGTGGATAACAACAGCCTACAAAATTCTCAGGGTTGGGTACTACTAGCCTACTCTATTCATTGACGTCTGTGCAAAAATCAGGGCTTGTACTAAATGTCAAAAATTCTTTGGGAAGCAGTAGCTCAAGTCTCTACCATTGAAGCCTATACTAGCTTCAAGACCCTTTTAGCAATGGGGCCTAGACTTTATTGGGGAAATTCATCCTCCTTAAAGTGGTCATCACATGTGGATTTTAACTGCAACAGATTATTTTACCAAGTGGATAGAAGCTATCCCCACCAGGAGAACTAATCACAAAATGATCATTGGTTTTATTGAAGATATTATAGCAAGGTTTGGTTGCTTGGACATAATTGTTACTGATAATGTTTCTTCCTTCAGGGTCGAACCTTTGATCAAGTTTTGTGAGCAGTTCAAAATTTCATTAATCCACTCCACCCCTTACTATCCGCAAGGCAGTGGATTAGCAGAATCCTCCAAAAAGAGCCTAATAAAGATCATCAAAAGACTGATAGAGGACAACAAGAAAGCCTGAGACTCAAAGCTCAAATTTTCTCTGTGGGCTAGTAGAGTGACAACAAAGAGGTCCCTGGGCATCTCTCCTTTCCAAGTGGTATATGGGATTGAAGAAGTTTTTCCTTCTCAGCTTTCCCTTCCTGTAGAAAAATTCTTCCAAGATTACCAAGGAGATAATGATGTCATGATCAGGATAATTCATCAGCTGGTAGAACTAAAACACACTAGAGAGAAAGTGATGGGCAGAGCACATGACCGTCAATAGAAGATCAAGAAGGCTTTTCACAGGAAAGTAATTAAAGAGGATTTCTAGCTGGGCGATCTAGTACTAAAATGGGATTGCACCCTGACAAGACAAGGGAAATCATGGTAAATTTGAATCCCTTTGGATAGGCCCTTCAAGATTTCCAAAGCATTTCCAAACAACACTTAAAGATTGCATAATTTGAAGGGAGACAAAGCTTTTGGTGGCCCTGTAAATGGGCATTTCCTAAAAATGTTTTTTGTTTAAAGTCGCAATCGGCGTCCCACCATCGTGAATACCATTTTTGTTTTAGTTTATTTTGTTTTGATAGGAGACTCCACAACCCAACACTAAGGCACTGAAGCTGCGGAAAGAGTTCTTAGAGCCTCACAGGGAGGAATCTATCTCCCATGGAGCCTAATGTTAGCACATAAACTTGTCAGGGTCTTGTGAGTTTGTGTTTTCTACCTAGGTCTGTAATTTTTCTTATTTCTCTCCTTTTGCAGACTCGATCGTAAATTTTTCTTTCGGCTCATAGTATTCAATTTTTTGTCTTCACCCATTTGATATACTTTCTTTTCCTTAGTATTTATTATGAGAAATATCGGTCGTTAGCCTTCATGTTTTCCCTAAGTCCAATTACCCCTCTTTTTGCCTCTGGGATGATCCTGTTGTTTTCCCGAGCCCTCGGCCAGTCATTCAAGTAATGTTTCATAGGCTGCTGTCATGACCACAAAGCGCAACACTTGAAGCAGTTTGATGTGGACTCAAATCAAGCGAGCGATCAAGATTAGATCGACGACGATCGGATGATCGGGATCCTGCAGTTGCACGAAATATAGCACCAGAGGTCTGAAATCGCGAGGTCCATCCTAGCCATTGGTGCTACATAGGACACGTGGTGTGCGATCAGTGTTTCTTGGTTTCGCAATATGGAGCGGTTAAGGAGCAAGTTATCAGAACTCGCAAAAATGCGAAATCGTGATAGGATTGTAGTCGTTGATCAAAGAATAAAGCTGGATCGTTGGATCAACTTTTCGCGATTTCACATGTCAGGAAAGTAAGAGGGAATATTTTTGAAGATTCGCGAAGTGTGATGTCCCAAATGTCGATGTCGTCTGGTTTTTCCGATCAAAGGGGATGCGTGTCACCCGATCCGAGTTTCGTGATTTCGCGACTCGGAGGTTTGAGTATAGAATGCAACACGAGTTCGTGAAACGCAAAATTGTGGCGTGCCTGAGATAAGCAAGAGGTCATGGCTCGAGGCCATGCAGGGAAAGGAAAAGAGTTGCACCAAGGAAAAAAGTGCCCGAGTCGGTCACCGAGAAATATCTGCATGGCCTCGAGGCACCAAAATTGACTCAAAGGAGTGATTTCGCTTGGAAAATTCACGGGTGTCAAGGTCTCTCCCTGGTTCCGAAGAAAATAGTTAATGAAAATGGGGAAGGTGGTTGAAACCTTGTTTCACCACTTAAATGGAAAGCATTGAAAGCTGGTCGTGAAAGGTAGACAATCAACCAAAAGTTACCCTGTCATGGATTTTCTAGTGAAGCCCATACTCATATGATCTTGCATCTGACAGAAGAACACAAGTGCAACCTGATAGAAGAAAATGCAGACGACAAGCCTTGAATGCAATAGCTAAAGTGTGCTTCTGAAGGGAGCAAGTTGTTTTGAGTATAAATACTTAGTTTTAATATTTTGTTAGGGTCGATGGTTGAGCTAAGATCCCACATTGTAAAGTTTTAGCAAAGCCTCTGGTTTCTATTATGTATCTATATTTGAGATTTCTTGTTTAATCCCAGTCAGTTTTTCTTATCCCATCTTATTATGTGTCTGATATTGAGTGTTCATGATTGAAGGATTCACACGGATTATTGTGACTGTTTTGTAATGGATGTTTGATTGCAGTGTTGACACAATGTTTTTAGTTTCCTGAAGCTATGAATCCAAGAGGATTTTGTTTTCTAAGCTTTTTCTTCTTAGGCTGCTAGAAAACCTGGTGTTCATAATAGACCTATTCACTCTCCTTAAGTTCTTCCCCTTACTCACCACTATGCCAAATATTAATGACTGAAGTTAGACCAATACCTCACCTGCTTGTGCTTTCCGATCCAGATTTATGAGTTAAAACAATACCCTTCTGAGTCTATGTCCATTAGACCGCATTTATATTTATTTTTCGTGACATACAAACTGATGGGTATCAGGCTTACCTCTGCCGCAATCCAGGGGTGACTTCTAGCGCTAATAGTACTCACTAATAAACTCAATCCATCGCCTTTGCCTGGAATTGATATCCCTTTGAGTCAAAATATACTTTAAGCTTTCGTGGTTTGTTTTGAGCTCAAAGCTTCACCCCACTAGATAATGCCTCCAAATCTTTAGATCTAGCATTACAATTACCAACTCTAAATCATGAGTAGAATAAATATCCTCATGTTGCTTCAACTTTCTTAATGCATATGATATCACTCCCCCATCCCGCATTGGCACAACCCCCAATCCTTGCTTCGAGGCATCTGTGCAGACTGTGAATTATTTTTCCATATCTGGAACTCGTAGAATTCGTTCACTAGTTAGTAATCTCTTAAGATCGATGAATACAATATAACATTCCTCTGTCCATTCATACCCGACCCCTTTACGCTGCAGGGTGGTGATGGGTTTCTCTATCTTAGTGAACCCTTCCAAAAACCTCCAATAATAGCCAAATAGCCCCATGAAGCTTCTTACCTCATGTGCATTTTTTAGCACTAGCCATTCCATAATGGCCTTCACCTTTTCCGGGTCCACAAAGATTCATTCACTGAAAATGATATGACCTAAATAGTGAATCTCTTTCTGGAAGAAAGAACACTTCGAACACTTGCCATAAAATTTCTTCTCTCTAAGGTGTGACAACACCAATCACAAATTTTCCTCATGTTCTCTTTCCTTCCTAGAATAGATGAGGATATCATCCATAAAGACCTATACAAAGCGGTCTGAGTACTTTTGGAATACACCATTCATGAGGCTCATGAATACTGTTGGCGCATTGGTCAAACCAAAAGGTACTACTGTGAAATTGTAATGCCCAAACCAAGTTCAAAAGGCAGTTTTAGGAATATTGCCTTCCTTAATCCTTAATTGGTGATACCCTGATCGTAGATCAATTTTTGAGAAAATTGTTTCTCCTTTAATCTGATCAAAGAGATCATCTATCCATGGCATTGGGTACCTATTTTTTACTGTAGTATGGTTCAAGTCCCTGTAATCTATACACAGTCATAAGGAACCATCCTTCTTGAAAAACATTAATGGTGCACCCCAAGGTGAGACACCGGGCCTTATTATCCATAAGTCAAGTAGTTCCTTTAACTGCATCTGCAACTCACAAATTTTTTACGTCGTCACCCTATACGGTGTCTTGGAAATTGGCTTTGCACCAGGTTTTAACTCAATGGTAAAATAAAGCTCTCTCTTAGGAGGTAACCCAGGCAACTCTTTCATAAAAACGTCCTCAAAATCCGACAATATTGGATCCTAATCCATGGAGGGTCATTTCCCTTCATTGACTGCTTCCACTACATATAATAGACAACCTTGCCTTATGCAATATTTAACCTTCATGGTCGAGATAAAGAGTAGAGACACCTTCTTCCTTACACCGTGGATCTCTATTGACCTTCCTTCATCATCAACACAAAGCACCCTTTTCATGAAACAATCTACCATAGCTCGATGGGATTCTAACCAATCCATTCCAATGATAAGGTCATACGTCCCTAGAGTAGTGACGTACACATTCAACCTAGTAGTACACACTCCCAGATCTACTAGAAAATTATTGACACTAGGTCTTACTGCTTGTTTTTCCCCCGAAGCCATCTCGACTTGTTTAAATTCATCGTGCTCGTAGGGTGCCAACCCACACTTTTATAATGCACAAGGTGAAATGAAACTATCTGTAACACCAAAATCAAATAAAATTTTAACATTGACATGATTTAGCATACCTGGCGACTCCACCACCATGGATTGATGTTTTTCCTTGCGATTATTAATTGCTGCATAAATCTGGTGGCTAATACTCACTCTTCCCATCGGGGCCTTTCCTTATCTATGCACAAAACCTGATTGTGACTCTGGATAGTCACACTGGTAATGGGGTACTCCACACCCCCAACAAGTAACATGAGATGGAACCCGCCCACTATCCTATGACGGTCTCTGAAATGATTTCCTTCCCCTGGAACCCTTGCTTGTACTTGCTTCTCCTGGAGAAGTTCGTGGACCTACATGCGTCAATGGTGATGAGTGGGATGCTACACTCACTACCATTGAAATACCTATTGTAACTGCTCTAGGAGCGACTCTATTTCCATAAGGAGGTGGCCTAGAGCTTCCTCCCCTGGAGAAATTCCTTAGGGCCTTCCCCACCAATCCAGGATGTTGTGGAATAGTTGACCTCATACCTCCGTTTAAGATCATATGCTCCTCCACGTAACGAGCATTTTCAACTGCTTCAGCTACTAATGATGGTTTTCACATCCGTACCATGGCCCTTATCTTAGGGTTTAACTCGTCAACAAAACGTTTTTCTTTTTGTTGATTGGTATCCATGTATGAGACATATTTTACTAACTTTGTGAACCTTATCTCGTACTCTTCCATGGTCTTGTTTCCCTGAATTAGAGCATGAAATTATCATACCTGTTGTTCCTTGTAGTAAGCAGACAAATATTTCCTCCAGAACCTTTCCTACAAATCTCCCATGAGACGGTGTCTGGGGTAAGGTGAAAATGCCTCTCCAAGTTACCCCACCAATTCAAGGCACTGTCCCTCAACTGAAATATTGTTATATTCACCTTTGATGTGGAAGCATAGTCTCTTAAGGAGAAACATCACGTCATTCCTTCCAACCATGCCTATGCATGTTCAATTGCATAACCCCAAGCAAAATCTGGGAGTTTGATCTTCTATAATTATCTGGTAATGTCCCCTGGTGTATAACCTCCCTCTTAGTCTCTCAACACTTCAGGGTTACCCACTCTAGAAGGTGGGGGTTCCACTTCGACCTCCACTGACTGAAATCCCTTTAATGTCTCATTAATAGCCTCTAAAGAGCACAAAATGAGAGCTAATTCAGGCAATGGTGGTGGCAGCACCGATGTTGGTGGTCCTTGCGACGATGCCCCTCGGCCTCAATTTCCATGAATCCTAACCATATTGAATAACTGAATTTGCATCAACCAAATTCTTATCAAGGAAAAGTTTAAGGCATTCCACATTTGCTCAAACTTATACTTGCAAACATAGGGTTAGGGGAAAGTTTCTTATACTTGTATGTAAACAAACATTACTCCTATAAGGTGAGTGGCTAAAGGTCAGGGTCAAAAGCCTCTAAGCTTGGTAACTTTCTCGTGTAAGTTGCTAACCCTGTTTCCTTGCTAGGTAAGCTAGAGTTGTGGGGCACTCGTCAATTACCCTTACTTACCTGTTTAATCAAGCATCTAACACTTCTGTGTATCAACATGCACCACTCATGTTAATCCCCTCATAATATTATTTGTAATACACTAAATCTCATAATTATTTTTTTATTAATTATTAGCATTAATTTACATAGATCAATTATCTCTAGTTAATTCATGAACATTAATTAGTTAAACACTCTTCCATTAAAATATGATTATAATTCCTATAGATTTGGCTCTTAAATATGTATATAAACCCCCCTTTATTAAATATACATTTTATAACCATAAATAATGTATCTATATGTTTGACCATGCATTAGACATTTATGACCATAAAATACTTTATTTATATACTTCAAAATTTATTTATATATAATTTAAATCAAAATTATTATATATATAACAAAGTAATTATATAGAATAATATTTATAAATGTAACACCATGTTTCCCTCATTTTGTAAATATAACTATATTGGCTAGGAACTATGGAAAACTCGAAGGTGTGAATGTTTGATTTGATGGACCTTTGTATAAAAGGTCGATGAATGTAAATTATGTTATGAACATGTTGCATGATTGTTGGGAAGGGGATGTGGTAAAAGAGACCATGATGACTAATGAAAAGGTGGTGGAAGGGACCCGGAACAGTTGCGTTAACTTCCACCGAACCAGTACCATACTAGTTTTTACTTGCTCAAGACCAAAACAAATCTCTGACCTAGGAATGAATTTCTGTCAGGATGGTAGGTGGGGAGGCTCCTCAAGAGTTAATGAGGGGATGGGGCGGACCGCCCATCCGTAAATCTCTCGGACCTGACCACGGATGGAAAAATTTGTGCCACACACAATCTTGCATTGGAATGCGAGAAAGGAAGCATGGGGGGATGGGCGGAGGGAGACAACGAAGATCGCAGAGCAGAACCTAAGCTTTTGAATGAGATGGAGTTCTGAACACAGGGGAAGGAGAGTAACCTTCATCCTCGTCTATTTTTTTGTAAAGGGAGAAGGAGAGTAACCTTCATCCCTAACTTTCGTTGAGTTGGAAGTAAGAGATTGAATCTCAGAGCATCGTGGTCTAAGATTGGGGGTGGCCAGTAATAAATCTATTGGGAGTGACTGAGCCTATGGTTGAGTGGAAACGAACACCCCTCTCAGCAGTCGCATCACACCTTGCGATTCTGATAAGTGTTTTATGCCTTGTATTTTTAATTGAATATCATGGATACAATCTCATGTTTATACGCCCATAAATGGATTCTAGATGATATGATTTCTTGGTGTTTTAGATTGGAAATAATGAATGAATATGTATACTTATATGACACAGTTGTTTTCTGTATAAAATGAGTAAGTTCAGAACATGAGATCGTTCCAATAAGAATCGTCCCATCTGCCTGATTCTCGTGATGTTTTGGTTTAATCCCTTGAAAGCACCTTCCCCAGGGAATTGCATCATGTCTCAGAGTCAGAGTAATCTCCTTGGTATGGCTACCGCTATGGAAAACCCATGAGTTTACCTTGCCTCGGTGTCGTAGCTCCTAACTCAGTGAGTTAGGAAGGCACTTCATTCAAGTCAGTAGCCTAGGGACTTTGAAACGCACCCGAGCCCTTATCTAGAAACCTGACTAAGAGTAGTGATAATTTGGCCAAGAATCATCTAAAGGTTCAGGTGACCTGGGTCTGGGAACCCTGTGCAAGAAGGAGTTAGTTTTCGAAGGTTTCGGAGCTGCAAGAGCTCGAAGCTCTGAGAGGTTGAATTTTGTTGCCCGAGTTCAGAAAGGATAGCGAGTCAAATTATCAAAAGGGAGTATCTTTTCATTTGGTAGATGAACGTACGAGATTTTTTTGGAAGTATCCCAGGTCTATCAGGACCAATGGATCTAGAGGAGGAGAACAAGCGTTAACACCTCGACCCCTTCAATCTTCACAAGTAGCGATGGGACCGGGACCGTAGATCCCAGGATCCCTCAGGAGCTACCTTGTTTGTCGATCTTAACCCTCGTGTAGGCAAGAGAGTGGACTCGTCAAAGTCTTGAAAGTCCTGAAGTAATAAAAACTGTCCAACGATAGAGGACAATTGGTGAAGGACGAACGTTTCGATAACTCGCTACTGAAGGAAGTCAAAGGGTAGAGTTTTGTGAACTCGCGAGACCCGAACTCAAGATTTGATCTGAACCATTAGATTACAGGAGAAGCATGACCGTTGATCTGGGCGAGGGGATATCGGGAATTTGGGGATCAGGCTTTTGAAAATTAGGCATTGGTTTGTGTTCTAACTTCACGAAACATGAAGTCCCGACGAGTTTGGAGAATAAGCCCCAAATCAGAGCGATTGGTCGCATGGGTGGAAGATTAAGGGAGGAGCTAATGGAGATCGAGATTTGGGGGAATGGAGAGTCATAGCTGGATCATGTTCATTATCTCGATACACAAAATCGCGACACGATCACATTCGTTGATCGAGGGGATAACACAGGTCCATAGATCTAGCTTTGGAGAGAAACTGTAGGTTGGGGATTCGGGGAAACAGGAGTCAGGATTGACTTGCATGCAGAAGTCCTGAAGTCCCGAAATGCGAAATGCCTTTTTATAGGTGTGCAGTCACAACCTGTGATCGCATAGGTGAAGCCCACATCTTGTGCATGTTCACATTGGTGGGGTTTCAATAGGGCTTGAGGATCAAATAGCGGGATTTCAGTAGGAAATCAAAGAGCTAATTTGTCTCGTGAAAGAGAAAAAAAATTATTTAGTTCTCCCACGAAGCATGGGGGTGTTACAAATTGGTATCAGAGCATGGTTACAACACTCGGCCTATTTGGCCTCATGGAAGAGCACATTAAAAGGCGACATCTTACCTTAATCCCTTCCTAAAAAGGCGGGTTAAGCCCTTATTACAGAAAGAATGACAACTTACTGTTGTGTTTATATGCATTTCTACTATGTGTATGCATTTAAGAAATATGAATTATGTGTTGGTTATGAATGAATGTAATGTTAGCTAAAAATATGTGTTTTTTCTGCATGCAAGCGGATGATCAACCATAGAAAATTGCAAACATATAGAATGGTGACATTCCACGAAGTGGGGGATGGCTCCCACAACAGAGATGAAGATTCTGACAAAAGGAGGGCGGTAGAGAACCCTCCGGATCTAGCTGAGACTGTGAGGAGTCTCATGGTTGAACTACAAAGTTGTAAGGCCGACAACGAGAGGTTGATAAAAGAGAAAGAGAAACAAACGAAAATTAATGCAGTCTTGTTGCAGATCTTATCCGACATACAAAGACAACTATAGCATGAACCTGACACTAGTCACGTGGACCGACGATAGACAAAGACGAGTCGAAGTCCACCCGAGATATGAAAATGTGGTCTTTTAAGTGGCCACACTGGGAAGAGAACCTCAAGAAAGGTACACCCTGGAGATAGGGGATAAGCATCGGACGATTCCTCTGGAAAGGAAACTAGCGACTCAGAGGGATCTTCTAGTTGAAGAACTAGTCCACATTCTTGAAGAAAACGGAAGAAGCGAAAGCATTCCAAAAATTACAATCTCGAAGAATTCAAGAAGGCCAAAACACCCTCTTTCGACGGTGAGATAAAGAGGGGAGAGGAAGCAGAGGCCTGGCTACTTGGACTAAAGAAGTATTTCAGATTCCATAACTTCTCAGAAAACTTGAAGGCCCGAGCAACCACTTTCAACCTGAATGGAAAGGCTTCCATTTGGTGGGAAGACCTTAAGAATGTGAAAGGGATTCATGAAGAAGACCTATCTTGTTGAAAAATACTTCAGGAAGAAGTATCTGTCCAGAAAGTATTTCGACGAAAAGACTAAAGAATTCTATGAACTCAAGTTGGAGAAACTCACCATAGAGGAATATGTCAGCAAATTTTTTGACTTGTTGAGGTATGTACCCTACATAAAAGAAAAAAAGGCCAAGGTGAAATGATTCATCAGTGGGCTACCTAAGGACTATCAGAACAGGATTGAGTTTGATGAGCCAAGGACCCTAGAAGACACTATCCGAAAGGCAATATATTGTTATGAACATTTTGGGCTTCGGCCAGAACCTCACGAAGGCTGGAATCAGAGCAATAGTTCAGGATTCTAGAAAATAGGGGTTTAAATCCCTAAGATTTAAAAACTATAAGAAGGATTCAAGGATGAGCTTCCCGACCCAAAGTGTACACCAACATAATTTCCCCTCCTAGAGTGGAAATAAACCTTTTGGATCAACCCCAGGAAAGACTGATAACCCAAAGAAAGAACCCTTGAAATGTTGGGGTTGTGGAGAAGAACATCTACTGAGGGATTTCCCACACCAACAACAGAACAATAGGAGAATTTACAACATCCAAGAAGCTACCATCGTCAATGACATGGCCATGAGTATGCCGCGAATTTATGAAGCCATGGATAATAAACAATCCAACCACCAAGCTTCAGTGGTGGACATGGAAGGTATGATCACCAACCATCTAGTGTCTATTATAATTGACCCTGGTTCAAATTTGAGTTATAAATCTCCTCAGGCTGTTGATAGGTGTAAATTACAACCACATAAACATGCCAAGCCATGGTTGGTATAGTTAGCCACTGGCACCAAAAGAAATGTAGCGGAGGACATACCAGCTTGCCAATTCACCATGGGTGGATTCCCCACCGAAGCAACCCTTAACATACTACCCCTAGGATCGTATGACTTGTTGATTGGTATGGAATGACTAGCCACTTTTAAAACCAAACTGGACTGTTACCATAAAACTTTAGAATGTGTAAGTGAAGAAGGAAGAAAGATAACCCTTCAAGGGATCCATAAACCTGTTTCGGTGAGACAAATATCATCCCTTCAAATGAAAAAGTATTGCAGAAAGGGATATCCACTATATGTGATACAGGTGTTAAAATCAGTGGAGGATGACAGACCAAGCCTCGAAGACCACCCCATACTAAGAGAATATAGAGATGTGTTTCTAGAAGAGGTACCGGGTTACCTCCGAGAAGGGACATTGACTTCTTGATAGAACTTGCACCAGGAGCGGTGCCAGTGATTACAACTAAAAGAAATGATGGACAAAAGCTATATTCGGCCCAATGTGTCTCCATGGGGAGCACCAATCCTATGTGTGAAGAAGAAATATGGTACCCTTCGACTGTGCATAGATTATAGACAACTCAATAAGGTAACCATAAAGAACAAGTACCCCTTACCCAGGATCGATGACTTGTTTGATCAATTGGGAGGTGCTTCCATCTTCTCAAAGATTGACTTGAGATCTAGATACCACCAAGTCCGAATCAAGGGTGAAGACATCCACGAAACTGCCTTCAGGACGAGATATGGTCACTATAAGTTTGTGGTAGTACCATTTGGATTAACCAATGCCCCTGCCACTTTTATGTGCTTGATGAACAATGTGCTCAACAAATTCCTAGACAAATTTGTACTGGTTTTTATTGACGATATCTTAATCTACTCCAAGAATAGAGAGGAATATGAGGAAAATCTTAGACTTGTGATTCAAGTGCTAAAAGAACATTAGTTCTATGCCAAATTTAGCAAGTGTGATTTTTTCCAGAAGCAAATACATTACTTGGGCCATGTCATATCTGAAGAAGGGGTAGCAGTAGATCCTGACAAGATTAGGTCTATCATGGAATGGCCTACCCCAAAGGATGTTTCAGATATCGGATCCTTTATGGGCTTAGCAGGATACTATAGGAGATTTATAAAGGGATTCTCCAAGATTGGTTGTCCAATCACTGCCCTCCAGAAGAAGGGAGTTGAATTCATGTGGACACAAGAATGTGAAGAAAGATTTCAAACCCTGAAATACCTTCCAACCCACGCACCCGTGTTGAAGATCACCTATCTTGAAAATGATTTCCTCGTGTGCACATATGCCTGGAAGGAAGGGATCAGAGGAGTCCTTATGCAAGAAGTAAGCGTAGTCTGTTATGAATCCCAAAAATTGAATGAGCATGAAGTCAACTATGTAACCCATGATCTAGAGCTGGATGCCATAGTGCATGCCCTAAAAATGTGGAGGCATTACCTCCTGGGTAGGAAATTTGTACTTGTGACAGACCACTGTGGATTGTGACACCTGTTTGACCAACTAAAACTCAATGCTAGACAATCTAGGTGGATGGCCCTCCTTAGCGAGTTTGATTTCAAAATCAAACATATCAAAGGAAAGGAAAATAAGGTGGTTGATTCCCTTAGCATAAGTATGAAAACAATTCACCTGGTAACGGTGAGCACCTGCGAGACGAATGCCAAGGAAAGCATCAGGAATGCACAAGAAACAGACACATTCTTCCATACCGTGACCTCGTACCTAGAGCAAGAACTTGTAGGGATAAAGTATGAAGGCTACCATATGCCAAATGGAGGTCTGTTAACTTACACAAATAGATTGTATATTCCAGATTGTGACGACTTGAAGAGGTTCATAATGGATGAACAACATAAAAGACCATATACTGGTCACCCAGGATACCAGAAGATGATCATAGCCACCAGGAAACAATTCTATTGGCCTGGATTGAAGAAAGACATAGCTGTGTATTTAACCAAATGTATATAATGCCAACAAGTTAAAGCAGAACACTGACACCCAACAAGATTATTACAACCTCTACCAATCCGGGAATGGAAATGGGAAACCATCTCCATGGATTTCATCATCAGATTACCAACATCGACCAGACATAATGACGCCATCATGGTAGTGGTGGATAAATTAAGCAAGTCCTCTCACTTTATTCCCATCAAATTGACTTGCAAGGCAATAGATATTGCCAACATATTCATGAAAGAAATATTCAGATTGCATGGAATGCCTAAGGAAATCATGTCTGACAGAGACACAAAGTTTACTTCAAACTTTTGGAAATCTATGATGGCTGGTCTAGAGACCAAATTATTGTTTAGCACAACCTATCATCCTCAAACCGATGGAAAAATGGAAAGAGTGAATTGAATATTAGAAGACATGCTAAGGATGCATGTAATACATCAACCTAAAAAGTGGGAAGATTACCTGCCACTGGTGGAATTTTCCTACAACAACGGTTACCAAGAATCACTAAAGATGAGTCCTTTCGAAGTCCTCTATGGTAGGTCGTGGAACACTCCAGTCAGTTGGAGTAATCCCATAAACATAATTACTATTGGACCTGACATGTTGAAAGAAATGGAACAACAAGTGATCCAGATAAAGAAAAATCTGAAAATCGCTCAGAACAGATAGAAAAGTTACACCGACAAAAAGAGAACCCCTAGAGAATTCAAGATGGGAGACCGCGTCTATCTCAGAGTTAGGCCCATAAAGAGTTCCCCGAGTATGGGATCTTGTGCCAAGTTGGAACCTCGGTATTGTGGACCCTTTGAAGTTCTAAATAGAGTGGAACCTATAGCCTATAGGCTAGCACTCCCTCCCACAGTAAAGGCACATAATGTTTTCCATGTTTCATTGTTGAAGAAATATGTACATGATTCTAATCATATAATTGACTGGTCTGTGATCTAAGTGGAACTGGAGGGAGAATTCCTACCAAAACCTCAATGCATACTAGACAGGAAGGAAACCCCACTCAGGAACCGAACCATTTCACAAGTCAAGGTGCAATGGAAACACTTTGGCCCAGATGAGGCTACGTGGGAGATGGAAGATGCCATGAAACAGGAATATTCGATTCTATTTACTTCTATACATACATGTCATGTTGATAGATAGAACATCGAGGACGATGTTCCTTTAAGGGGGAGGGAATTGTAACGCCCTGTTTCCCCCATTCTATAAATATAACTATATTGGCCAGGAACTATGGCAAACTCGAAGGTTTGAATGTTTGATTTGATGGACCTTTGTATAAAAGGTCGATGAATGTAAATTATGTTATGAACATGTGTTGCATGACTGCTGGGAAGGGGATGTGTTAAAAGAGACCATGATGGCTAATGAAAAGGTGGTGGAAGGGACCCATAACGATTGCGTTAACTTCCACCGAACCAGTACCATACTGGTTTTTACTTGCTCAAGACCAAAACAACTCTCTGACCCATGAATGAATTTCCTTCAGGATGGTAGGTGGGGAGGCTCCTCAAGAGTTAATGAGGGGATGGGGCAGACCACCCATCCGTAAATATCTCAGACCTGACCACGGATGGGAAAATTCGCGCCACACACAATCTTGCAGGGGAATGCAAGAAAGGAAGCATGGGGGGAAGGGTGGAGGGAGATAGTGAATATCGCAAAGCAAAGCCTATGCTCTCAGATGAGATGGAGTTCTGAACACAGGAGAAGGAGAGTAACCTTCGTAGGGACCCCCTAGGAAACACCCGACGCACACGACACAAAGAGCACTACTAGAGGGATCGTCAGATGCAGTTGTCGAATCTGACGCACCCACACACACACATGCAAAGAATATAACACATACCCAACACATGGGTGGGAGACCCAACCAGACCGACGATGCATAGCGCATGGACTTGCACCATGTGGGATCTTCTCCTCATGGTTTGGAACTGGTGGCAGAGATGGGTAGTGCACTACCCCTTCATGGGATCTCTTCCTCGTGGCTTGGGTGCTTGGCCTTGGTTGTGACTTGTGTTGGTGGACGCGCAGTGAAAAAATAAATGCCCCTTGTGGGCTCTCTTCCTCGTGGCTTAACACTTGGTTTCTGGGCTGGGGAAGGTGTTGGTTATGGTCAAAATGTGTGGTGCAAGGGTATGGGCTATGTGATTTCTCCCTCGATGCCTCATACTTGGATGCGTAGTGAAAAAATAAATGTCCCTCGTGGGCTCTCTTCCTCGTGGCTTGACGTTTGGCTTTTGGGCTGGCGGAGGTGTTGGTTATGGTCAAAATGCATGGTGCAAGGTTATGGCCTATGGGATTTCTCCCTCGACACCTCACACTTGGAAGCACAATGAAAAAGAAACGCCCCTTGTGGGCTCTCTTCCTCGTGCTTGGTCAGTTGGTCTTGGGCGCTTTGGTATTAACTTGTTGTTTGGTTCTTGACTCATGGATATAGTTGGAAATTGGGATTTCCCCAAGTGGACTCCTCCTACGTGATTCTTGGAAAAGCCTTGGCACTGGGATTTGTTTCTTCAACACTTGGTATCAAGCTTTGGTATTGTGTGTTGGTACGCGAAATTGGAGATTGGGCTAGGCCCAATAGCTTTTATTTGTTTATATTATTGCATTGTATGTTTATATTATTGCATTTTGTGTTTATGTTATTGCATTTTTTTTTGTTTACAACTTATGCAAGTCATCATCTTGATGACATTTGAAATTTACCGGTGGCTGTCCAATTTGGGTAAAAGGGTCAAAGGTGACCATGTGCAAATGTGTGCAAAGGTCTTCACATTAACATTTTCTTGTGGCTGGAACAAAGATGGAAGAATGGAATAGGTTTGCAGGGCTCCTTCCTGCTACCTTTCACCTAATTCATAATTCTCATATTTGTTTTTTTGGGTATTCTCTATAAGAGTTATTCTAGGGTTTCTTAGTGTTAATTTCAGGGTTTTGAGGGTTATTTCAGGATTTTCTGGGTTATTTGTACTCATTATTAGGACATCATGTCTAAATTTATGTCTCATGGTGGGTAGTCCCTAGGTTTCAGTTTTGAAACTAGGCTCTGATACCATTTGTAAAGCCTTTTATTCCAAGGCCTCAAAAAAATAAATATCTCCTACTGTAATGACTGCAATTTAGTTCATGATTTTCTTTCTAGAAGGAATATATTGGTAAATAGACAACATAATAACAATAGATCAACTAGTAAAATGCATACCTCAACCTGCAGGTTCTAGTTGATTTAGACCCTTGCTCCTTTGCTCTTGTTCTGTCCCAAACTACCCAAACTGAATATTTACCTCCCAGGCAACTAGGAACAACCTCTCTGGTTCCCTAGCTCCAGGAATCCTTGTGTTTTCCTGGCCCCAAGCCCAAAGTTCCCAACAACAGTAGTGCCCCTGTAAAAGTTCCCCCAAAAAAGTCTATCCTCCAATTTCCTCCTTCTTCCCCCTCTCTTTCAGAATTTCCTCCTTCTTCTTTCATAATTTTTCCCAAAAGTCAGACCCCCTTCCAAGTCCTCTCCCCCCTTCCAAGTCCTCTCCCCTCTTCCTTATCCCCCTCTCTCGAATCCCTCTTCCTCATTCAATTTCCCAGCTGCCTTATCCCCTCATTAATTCCCTTACCTACCATAATATAATAAAATAGTAAAAAGATTCATTGTATTTAATTTAATAATTAATTAAATTTAACTTAACAACTATGATCAATAAAAATCAATTGGGTTGTTACAGAAACTAAACACCAAGTAATATTATCCTAGTGTGAGGGAAAAAGAACAAACAAGAATTTGGGTGTTTGCAAGCTAATTTGGAACTATTTTCAGAAAACATAGATGCATTTTATCCCTTCGTCTACCCGCTGAGATATATCGATAAATCATATCAATTGGCATATATTAACCGAAAGTTAACTTCGAACTAAATTTCATATATATCGATTGATATACATGACATATGATCAATATGGACGAGTAGTAACAACCAATATAATATTGATCCATCCATAATAACATTACATCCATGTCATCGTCAATCATGGCGAAGAGAATTCGCTGACACCATTAAAATAAAAGACAACAAGCCAACTAACCATGACCCATGTGATACCATTTGACATATATTTCGATTGACATATGACCATGATAAATGTTGTTTTACATCCCCTACTGAGAGATGGATACCAAAATTGTATCAACTAATATTACCTAACATTGACTAAAAGGATATAGTATGTTGATCAATATTTTACTCTATGTCAATTAATATTAAAAACAATATCAATAGATAATTTCTATCAATATGAAGAACAATATCATACATATTTTGGTAGTGCATTCAACTCGTTATGAGAGGCTTGCAATTTAATTATTTCGAGTGAACATATTATCTCAAAGATTATAGGAGTGTATTATTCTTGAAGAAATTGTTTTCATAAATCTAAAATCCATGACTTTCTAAAATTTCACAAAAGCCAATTATGTTTATATTTTCTAGATTTTCCAAACAACTATAAGAAATTATCAAGAGTAGTGGAAAGTCTTTCACACTCACAAGCCAATTATGTTTATATTTTCTAGATTTTCCAACAACTATAAGAAATTATCAAGAGTAATGCAAATCTTTCACACCCACAAAGCCTCTTCGATATATCAACCCTAGAAAGGATGGTCACATTGGAAAAAATGGGCGGTGCCTTTGCACTAGCAATGAGTTGTTTGCTTGACTCAACAATGAGTGAGCCCAAGAAATGAAAAAGTTGCCCATTTTATTTTCTTTTACTAAAATTGAAAAATGAAGGAAATGTCCATTTTGATTTTTTCTAATGTAATCCAAGTTATGTTTTTAGATGTTATTAATTAAATAAAAAATGTCCATTTTTTATTTTTCAAATGTAATCCAAGTTTAGGTTTTTAGATGTTATTAATTGAATAATTTCATACTTTGTTTTTATACATGGTGATTCTCTTTTTGCACTTTATTGACAATTTTTAGTATATAACCTGCTTATTGTTTCATAATTTCTTCACCTTGACCACCAGGGCAACTGTATTCTTCACGTCACAGGGCCCACCGCCACTACAACTGCACACGTGACGCATCTCCATCGTTCCAAGCACGATGACGTGGTAGGCCACGGGCTACATCTTCAATACTTTGTATGTATGACACTATGGTTTGCCACGTCATGCATCAATATTATGAGATGTGCATGGCATACATCCCATCGGGACATGGTACCCGGGTTATCTGCCATTGTTTTCTCCAAATCATACTCACGGTCTGACACGTCAGTCCAGCTGTTTCCCAAAATCTAGAATAATTTATTTATTTTTAAACGGATAATCCTCATGGTTTGACACTTTCGTCGCGTTGTTTATAAAAAAACTACAATAATTTATTTATTTATTTTTAAATGGATAATCCCCATGCCCACAAAATCAAATGTTCCCAAAATATAGTGCTGTGTTTTCGAAAGAAACACATGCAAATATTTTATTTTCATTGTGTTTGCCGACATGTGTCCCAAATCACCATACTATTCAATCGGTGATAATATTCATTTGGTGATAAATCAATCTAGAAATGGGGTCCAAGGATTCTTACTTCCCTAAATTGGAAAAGGCCTTTAATGAGGTGTTGAGCAAACTAACTCTAATCTAATGTGAAAAGATGAAAAGAGAAAGTTAGTTGAGCTATAAAAGGAACACAAATAACAAAGAGAGAGATAGCACTAAAATGAGGAAGTTAGTTGGGCTATTGAGGGAACACTACACTCTCTTCTTGCAAAATAAACTTAATCACTATGTTTCCAATAATATAAAGTAAGAGTCACACAAGCAAACAAACAACTAAATAAATAAATAATAAAATGCAACTGTGATGACTTGTGGTTCCTATGATTGTGAATGTTATCTCCTCGCCCACATACTTGTGATAAAGTTATCTCTGAGAGATGAGATGATAATGTAAGACTGAATTCAAAGAGGGACTAGCCCAAACACCTCACTTAAGAAAACCAAAGAATGAAAGGAATTTGAAAGTCAAATGGAAGAGGAGGTACCCATTGTTATTGCATCAAAGATGGTGAAAGGTTCAAAGAGATAACCTATCCAAGCAAGCCCAAGAGCATGGAAGGTGATATGTGAGAGTTAGATCAAAAGTTAGCTATCCATTCAACAAAGTTTTGGGGTATGAGTGAATACAAATAAAGACCTTTAGGAATAAGGTTTAGAGTAACTTAAATAGATTAGGGAATGCTAAAGTGACATTACTAACTATTGCATTGACCACTAGGGGAGTGGTCCTCTTAAGAAAACCAAACAATGAGTTTATGACCCCTGCATCTTAGGTAGTTGGGCCATACTGTAAAGATTCCAGATACAATTTTTTTAATATATATATATATATATATATATATATATATATATATATATATATCATAAGAATTAATGAATAACAAGAAACAAGCATAATATGGTTAACTAAAATAGTGATTTATACACACACAAAAACCACTTAAGTTAGGGTAAAGTTTAACTAAGTAAGCACCTTAAAGAGCATGTCTTAACAAATAGAACCGAATTGGGATCCAAGGGAGGCTCCATAACTAACAAAGAGCCTAGCTAGTGCATGAAGCCTAATAAGGATCTAAATTAGTGAGAAGAATTTGAATGAATAATCCAAAACACATTACCATAGACAAACATGCAACTAAGGAGGACAAAGACAAAAGGGGGGACCCTACCATGGCAATTAACATCAAATGGGGAATCACAATCACACATATAGACCAAGGCAAGGGACTATAAAGGAGAAACTTCAACACACTATGAAAAAACACTAGGATGGATAGGAGTACATAGGTTTTGTCTTAAGGCAAATTGTGTATGGATAATGCACCATAAAATACCCCACACATCATTCAAAAGGATATGTCTGTGGTTGGTACAAAGTGTAGAAATCATACACTACACATAGATCCATTGAGAGACATCCCTCACAACCACTATATGATCCAATAGATTGATATTGAGGTCAAGATCTGCATAGTTTTGAGCTTATGCAAAGATTCCTTTTTGGACTTGGTTTGTGTTAGACTTCATAAATCTATCTAGAGTATTTCTATTTCTTTCTTGAATTCTTGGTATCCATAAGAGGACAAGGAGATTTTATAATACACTCATACTAGGGTTGTCATGATAAACATTATGGTTGGATGAAAATCTGAGAACCATGGTTTGGTGAAGAGGCCATCTTTGCCCCAAAACCATGGTCCTACTTCCAAGGCCCTTTTGTGGTCTTCAAGATTTAAAAAGAAAAGAATGAAAAATACAATAGAGCAAAAGATTCCCTCATATTGGTTGTTTAGTTGGAGTTAATACAATGGAAAATCTTTTATGATTTTGTCTACAACCCATTGAATCTATAGATTATGGCCTAGTTTTTATAATTGCTAATAATCACATGCATTAATCTTTAATTAAAAAATGCAATAACAACTTATATTTTGTTATTCAATTATGAAAGATCTTGATTGAGGAGTCTTGGGAGCCAACAAATTACTTAGGACCATGTCTTTAAAACAATGGGGGGATAAGGGACTAATACATTACTCTATGCTACATGGCATTTACAAGAGTGGGGAGATAAGGAAGAAGTTGCACCATGCTCAAAATGACTCCATAAAGACATAGAAACAAGAACATGGTGGATTCCTTTTAAGATTGTAATAATCCAATGTGTATCTTTTATCTTTCCTCTCAATATTGACTAGAGAAAACAAGTCTTTGATGAACAACCAATGTACCCTCATCATCTCATATTTTTTCCTTAACATTAGTGATTGAATCCAATCTCTTTACAACCAAAGTGATAGTGATAACAAATAAGTTTTTTAAAAGACTTGCATCCCTATGCATTGGTTTAAATGAATCTTATTACACCATAAGGTGTTCCCCTTATAGAAGCATATATTTTGATTAGACTTCTAATTGGCTCCATATCCATTGATTGTTATTCAACGACCATCTATGCATTCTCAATCGTCCATTCAAAAATTTTAATTTTTGATCCACCCTATCTATTATCTGTCATATCAATGCCCTTTTCATCATCCACCTCAATGATCCACACATCACACTGCTGACATTAATCATGGCCTAGGAGGTTCCTCATTTCCCCCTAATTGTCACCAGATTTCCTCTTAGGTCCATCAATTATTGTAGACTGCTAGCTCTTAGACCATTTCTTCGATCGATTGCATCATCATTGCATTGTTGAAAGCATTCTTGCGATCTCTCTCCTTTTCCCTCCACTTATCCCCCTTTTGCCTCAACTACTCAAAAATGAATTTAATCACAGATTCTTTGAAGGATCTATTAAATTTTATTGGTTAGGCCTCATATTCCCGTTAAATTTCCAAGTGAGTGTCATGTGAATATTCAATCCATAGCCAAATGCAACATTCACAGAGTTTAAGTTTCTATCTTGATTTCATGAACCCTTCAACACACTTTAATGGCAACTTCTTCCACTTTACCAACACTCCTCTGACTCCCTTACACTTGTCTTGCTTTTATCTATTCTTTTACTTAATCAAACATAGTCGCTGGCAACTTATTCCTAATAAACTCTTTAAAAGTAAAGAAACAAATTATAAATATTAATATAATCATATATTTAAACATGATGAGGGTTGTTTTTCTAATAATAAGGTGGGATTTACTTTTCATGTCATGGGCTCTTAGCTTGTGGAGCATGACTTTAATATAAAACAAAATCACATCCTAGTGCATACCCATTGTGGATAATAGTTGTAAATTAGAGAGAGCCTGTGTATAGAATGAAATCACATCCTAGAATGGGCGAATTATGGATAAGAATCATAAACTAAACAAAAGAGGGTCTAATCATTGTATATAGAATGGAATCACATCATAGACTAGGCAAATTATGGATAAGAGTCATAAAGTAGAGAGTGCCTAAAACCATTATATATCTTGACATATGTTCTTTACTCTCCAACAAGTCCAATGGTGGCTTGAAAAACCTTTGTTATCGGTAAATGTTTATGTCTAGTAGGTTTTTACTTCTTCGATATCTCTAATCCAAACATAATTTTTTTTTTCTCGATCTTTTTAATACAACTTTTAAAACAACATATCATTGTCATTGATCTCCGAATCTCGATTATCATACATTTCAGCGTTTGGTGCCTCCATATTCATGACTTCACTCTTAGAATTGAGTCTAAAAATATATATTTTTTAGTTTTAATGAATTGTAAACTAGAATTGATTCTAGAAATATATATTTTTAGTTTTAATGAATTGTAAACAAAATTTTGTGTAGGGTTCAAAATGGAAATGATAAAATTGTCTACAAATAAAGTAATTTAAAATTATTTTTCATCTACTTTAGAGAAATATATGAGGGTGAGGGTGAGGATGAGGGTGAGGGTGAGAGTGAGGTGGGGGAATATTAGAGAAAACATAGTATTATGAGGACGAGGGTAGGGGAATAATAGAGAAAACATAGTACCTTCATATGTGGGGGTAATAATAGAGAAAACATAGTACCCTCATATGTGGAGGTGGGGGGAATAATAGAGAAAACATAGTATGGTGGGGGAAATAATAGAGAAAACATAGTACCCTCATATATGGGGGTGGGGGGAATAATAGAGAAAACATAGTACCCTCATATATGGGGGTGTGGGGATAATAGAGAAAACATAGTATGTACTATGCTTTCTCTATTATTCCCCCACCCTCACCCTCATATATGAGGGTACTATGTTTTCTCTATTATTCCCCCCACCCTCATATATGAGGGTACTATGTTTTCTCTATTATTCCCACCACCTCCACCCTCGTATATTTCTCTATTATTCCTCCCACCCCCACCCTTATATATGAGGGTACTATGTTTTCTTTATTATTCCCCTCACCCTCACCCTCACCCTCATGATGAAATGAAAGAAATTCAAAGCCAAGCATATAGACAACAAAAGTAAATGTATAATGAAAAATTTGAGTTGTTTTATAATGCAACAAATATTCAACATCTTGATCCAATCCCAAGATCTCCTTTGTGGTTCTATTACGAGACAATTAATAATTTTTTTGTCCATATACTCTTTTGTCATCTATGTAGTGAAAACTTCACGCAATAACTTTATTAATTGTTCTACGAAATGTTTTTTTTTCGTCGGAATATGATGACATAAATTTGCACGAAATCACTATTTTTTTAATTTTTAAAATCCATTTCAGAATGTAAAAATGGATTCAACATACTGAAAAACCCCTGGAGCACTGATATTATACAAAAATAATGACTCAAGTTTACTGATCTAACAATTTATCACCAGATTTCGAAAAAATACCTCCGAAAAATATTATTACCAAAAAAAATAATTTCGTAGAACATTTAAACTACAACCATATTCTTTCTTTATCGAATTAACAAAGAACTTTTAAATTTTGAATCTCTGCACCCTCCAAAGTGTGCTTCTCGACCGCATTGTCATTTCTACCTTCTCGTTCATCTCCAATTTATATTAGACACACTTTATATTTTAACCTTAAATCGTTCTCAAATCTCATCTCAAATTATGTAAACATAAATAGTTAACAGAAAAAATCTCAGCACTCCACTCCACTCCACTCATGTGTGCACATTGCAATTCTGTGTCAAGGTCTAACCACATGGTAGCATAACATTTCAATTTGGACAAAGTAATGATCCATTCAAATATTTAAGTGAGAAAATGACTACAAAGCCTAAGGTCATTGGATTTTTCTTTTGATGGTATGGACCTTCAAGAGAGGTTGTGTGCACATTACATGGCACTTGTGGTATTTTATCACATGATAATGGGATCATAACTCCATTGTTTGAGGAAGCGTAGAGCGTAGATTTGGGTATGCATGGAGAATCAAATTTCAGATATTTGCAATAAAATTTTATAATGAAATTAATCTTAGACTCATTTTTAAATTTGGGATGTTTTTTCCGCACAAACTATGAAATACGGTATCAAATCCTACAGCTTTATAAGCCTCCACTTACTAAAATCTTATAATAACCATTGAATGGTATGTTCAATAAACATAGAATGGTTGGTGCAAATGTATAGCATGTATAGCTCCATATTCGCAGGGCATATTACATAGTTATTTTAATATACAGAAGATGTAGCCATGCAAATTAAATGCATCTAAATGGATATGTACAAGTAATTACTATACACAAGGAACAACTTACAAGTATTTCATTTATTCAATTAAACATTGAATTATTAAAAAAACACAAATAAATATTTATATGTGAAAATGGTGTTGAATAAATGGATTCACCACCTAATCTTTGCATGATTATTATTTTGAGTCAACATTTTGAATGAACAAGGGAAAGAGCATCTTTCTCACATTCATATTCACACAATGCTCAAGAGTTATGCACATGAACCCTGCAAGTCTATTACTTAGATATAAGAGAGTGCACTGGCTGAAAGTTTCTGCAAAGAAAATGTTGCATCTATTAGTTAGTTGGATGAATTCTAGGAAATGCATTAAAACACACATCCATTTCTAACTTTCTTATTGCAGAAAACCCATATCTTGTTATATACCTTAGGATATGACACCATTAATTTGCTAATACAACCCTCTTCATCTCTATACAACATTGTCATCCCTGCATATATATACAAAGAATCAACACAATAGGTATTAGGTGGCCTTGTCTCAAGCCCACCCACTTTGATGGAAATTCATATACATGTGGTCTCACACACTGCACAACCATCTCTCTAAAAAGCTCACCCAAACTTCACTCTTTACATGAACTTCACATTGATCATCAAGCATTGTATTATGCCTAACTTTATTTATTCGTGGGATTTTTCACTTTTAGTAAAAGACACTTACAAGGATCTCAAATCTCCACCACAAATCAAACCCATAACTTCCTCCTCAAGCCTAAGCCGAAGTTCAATATAACTACCCATTCCCAATTATTTTGTTCAAATATCTTCCAATGGAAAGTAAAAGGAAAATAACACATTAAGTGTCTTATGTAGAAATAATTTAGGGTTATGTTATGGCCAGCATATGAAACATTATTACATTTCCTACAACTTTACACACTTTTGGAATTTAAATCCCTCCTTCCTATTAAACATTTGAGCTTTTGATTGTTTATTTGGAATTTAAATCCCTCCTTTACAGATAATCTTGTAAATGATATTGATTTTTATTCTTTTTATGATTTGACAATTTTTGGCTTTCACAATTCATGTAATTTAGCAGTAAGGTTTGTTATTATTATTATTATTATTATTATTATTATTTTATACGTTTTTGCAATTGAGGTGGAAAATTCATTTATATTAAATTGTCATTGTTAATAAAGCCACAATGCTCGATTTCATCCCCATTTTATGCATCATTCTATTAATTTTGCATGTAGTGGTGTCATCAAGGTGTACACTTGTACCTTTCTCTCATGTGAAGGGCTTATCTCCTAGATTCTTTCCCCGATTTTTAAGAAACCTATGCTCTAAGAGATTCTCATTATCCTTTTGAGGGTTTGTAAGTAGTGGAGGAAGGTACCCATTGTAGGTGCAAGTCGAATATTCTCTGATAGCATGGTTTGAATGGTTGACACCAGGAGCCAAGGTTCGAGTTGCTTGAATCAACAATGTTTGGATTGAGAAATGACACAATATGTGCATGCATAATTAACCAATAAATCCAATCACAACAATTTACTATACATCTCATTAAACATGTTATATTTCAAAATTGTGCACATCCCTAATCTCATGGCTACCCTATTCTTCCAACAGGGGAGTCTTGAATTATGCATTAGAATTTGTCTTCCATTTGTAGTAAGGCCTTCAATTGACATAGTGTAACATATTTGAAATACACAAAATATATATCACATTTTAACACTTCACAAATTTTTACATCATTGTTTGCACCATAAGGGAAATTTATTAAATTTCAGGGTTTGAATAGATGGTATAATATACTTTTAAACTCATTTTCCTAAAGGCATTCACCCAAGTTGCTTAACCATAATTCACAGGTTTGAATCTCGGAGTACATCAAAGTCGATATTTTCTTAGCCGAAACCATTTATAGCAACAACGATTTCTCGAAGAGTGAACTACACTCATGAAGTTGAAAAATAAAATGACACAACAAATGCACTCACATCAATGTGTTATTAAGCTCTTTAATCCAAAAGGTGAGGTATTAGTAAAAATTTAATTAGGGCATGGTGTTTTATATCTAGTGAACAAAATCCTCCAAATTTTCTGAAATAAACCTCCACCATTTTGATTGGTTGTGTTTCTTTGATGTCAGAATTAGAGACCCCAAAACCATAACTAGCTTATTATTCCACTCAAAATTGCTACCACGATTGTTGTTTAGACCATGTACTTATAGGGAGTTTGCATAAATAATTAAAAAAAAAACAAAGTCATTCATTCTCCACTTATAATGATAAGTTAAAAAAATAAAATAAAACCACCTGGTTATAATGATAAATTATAAAATAAGAATAAAACTATTTGTGGTTCATTTTCCAAGTATAACTTAATATTCCAAGTATAACTTAATATAATATTCCACGTATAACCATGAGCGTACCAAAAGAGCCTTGAACCTCATAATTGTTGGTATAAAAGAACAACAAGAGGAGGATACACTAGCAATAGTAAAAGAAGAATTAAACAATAAATCACAAATTGATACTGTTATCACTCAGTTTGTAGGATAGGCTTAGTAGCTTAAAGGTAGGGCTC
This sequence comes from Picea engelmannii, assembly GCA_009831015.1. Taxonomy (NCBI): domain Eukaryota; kingdom Viridiplantae; phylum Streptophyta; class Pinopsida; order Pinales; family Pinaceae; genus Picea; species Picea engelmannii. Next base: position 482,126 of record ML781558.1, on the reverse strand, counting down.
AAACTGGTGTAACAGGAGCTTCCCCACCCACTGTCACCTCGATGGGGAGCTCTTTCTATTCAGGGTGGCTAATCCCAAGGGAGACGTCCCTAGTAATCTGGGGTTCTGAAGGAAAATGATCAAGGGTTTAAGGCTCAAAGGTTAAGGTAAGCTTTTCCTTCACGGATTACTGCCAAATGGATAGTCAAAGAGAAGATATTCCACTGAAAGGGCACCTGTTTGCGAGACAAGGCAATGATAAACTAGAATATGCCACAGTGGTTAGTACTTCAAAATATTAATGACTATCTTTAATACATATGAGCAATAATAAATGTAATTATTGACGAAGTCAATGATTGCAAACAAAGACAAAAGGCTTATAATACTTCTTCAATAAATACAAAATGATACTTGCATTCAATGTGTAAAATCAATCCTTATTATCACAATGCAATAAATGTGCTCATATATATAATATTGCTGCGTCAAACTAGCTAAAGGGTGACGTCA
>ML781558.1:440425-475001 GCA_009831015.1 Picea engelmannii | reverse complement strand
TCCAAGAGCCAATAACAAGACAAAAGACTAAAAGTATCACTCTCACAAGAGAGCAAGTTGTGTTATATCCAAAATGAGGCTCAACGTCCTCAATATATATCATCCAAATGACCTTAATTTACAAAATAGGTCATTAAAAACAACCGACAAGGATGAATTAACATTATTCCATTATTTGTCACATTAAATGCTAAAAATACCAAAAATGAGCTAAAAAGCGAGACGTCAGGCCCCTTTGAGGGAGACGTTGGCCCTTTCAGGGCATCATCATCATCCAGAAAGCAAAACGTTGGCCCCTCTGGGGCTCCTGCAACCTACCACATGTGCCAAATAGTCCCAGCACGCTGCCACATGCTCCAGAAATTGTCCAGCCTGCCTTGGGTGGCGTCCTGTCCATCAAAGCCATCATCCCATTTGCAGGGGGTGATCCCCCTTAGGTCAATCTCTGCCAAAGTGCCCTAGTGAGGGAGTCCTTCTATATTCTTCATGCAAGGGCTCATCATGACGTTGTCATGCCTCTGCCATCCCAACAACCATCTGATGGGCTCTTCAGCCCCATGGAGGTCCGAGCTAATCATCTCCCCATGTGTACCAGTCCTCTGGTACCTGTCCGCCGGGTATGGTCCTGCACATCAAAAACTACGCCCTCCATGGGCTCATCAGTCCTAGAGATCATAGCAATGTAAATCATATTTCATCATTAAAGTTATCAAATATATGCATGAAATCCCTAACACATCATCTAAGAGCTCAAAGACATTACACAGATCTACTATACAAGGCTAAGGAAACCGACAGAACAACCTATTGGGGTAATACCCACAAGAGATGGAAAGTTTCCTTAGAAGATCATTCCAGCCATGTTTTATGCGGTGATATGGTTTTTAGGGATGTCCAGTCATATTAAGACCAAGGGCAGGTGTTATCTGTGGGTGACTTTGTAGGAGGCGAGCTGTACCCGTCATGGATGCATTTTTTCCAAGCCCTTTATTGCCTCATTTTTCTTTTATTGCTTTTCTTTCTTTTTTACTTTAAGGTCTGACCAGAGGACACTGCCTTGGCTTGGTGGCCAGAGCTGACAACGTTATCCACTGGTATCTTCGTAGAAATGATAAGGATGGCTCGTGATGAGACCCTCTTTCCTTTGGCCATGCAAGCAAAGGTCACTTCCCTGGCTTGGTGACCAGATAGTGGCAATGTCATACTGCTAAATACCTATGAACATAATGGGCCAGCTCGTGATGAGACCTCCCATCCTCTTGGTTAGGTCTTGTTTTTTATTATTTTTCTTGAGGTCCCTTTAGTTTCTTATCGAGAGGATTTTTATTGCCTTCTCGAGGATCCCCTGGGCGAAGCATCTCTAGGTTTTATTTCCTATGGATTTTATCTTTTACCAGCTACTTTTACCCCTTGGGACTTTAGCCCCTTCTTCCCACAAGACAAGATGTAACCCTCAAAGGTCATCCTAATGGCCAGACTAGGGAAATGGGATGGATGAGTGGGGTATAAGATGTAAATATGATAATATGGTGGGAGCGAACGATGGCTCTGCAAATCCCCTTTGGTGGCTAACCAAAACCCATGAATATCATCTTGCTAAGTTACCCAATCAATCACCCCAACAATGGTCAAGTGGATTAGTGTAAGATCCAAGCAGTCATCAGAAATGAAAGAAACCTAACGCATATATAAGAAGGTTATAACAATCAAATATGACACATACCATGATACCTCAGACCAATTACCTCATGGAGCAAGAGTCCTCTCCGATAGAATCCCAGGCCGATGGTGATGGAAACTGCTACTGCTGACAGGACAAATCTGACGAAGAAGAAGAAAGATGGGCCCTCCAGGGCCATGCTCAAGTCAACCCTGCTCTTGGTACTCCATGTCTAGGACCATGTGGGCCTCGAGACATGATCTCCTAGTTATCCCTAGATATCGGGGATAACAGATTCAACTTACATCATAGAAGCAAAGAGGCTAGGAAAAATAATTGATCACAAAGATAGGTTGATCTGTGTCAAAGTAAGTTGTAATGAAAATAAATATAACATACTTAGTAAATCTTCGAGCTTAAAAGGGTTAGGAATATTTATAAATGAAGATCTCATTCCCAAAGACCAAGTTGAAATAAGGAAGGAAGTTGAAAAGATAAAAGAAGTGAGGAATGAAGGAAAATGGGAAATAATTAGAAATAAAAAATCTATTGTTAGGGATAGAGACCAGAAGGATAATAATAAATAGGAATTTGAGACACTTGAGATTCTTTTTTGGAACTCTCATGGCTTTCCATGGCGAAAAGGTCCTATCATAAGTTGGATCCTAAGTGATATTGATATTATCTGTCTAGTTGAAACTTGGGAGCATGAGGAGTCTAAGGTCCCTAACATAGAAGGATTTTTCTTGTGGTCGACATGGAAAAAAAAATTCCACTGTAGAGGGATAGGAGGCATAGCGTGTTATATTAGAAAGAACATTTCTCTTCACATTCAACTTCATAAGATTGACTCTCTCAATCAGTACATTTGGATAGAAATTTCAGACACCAATGCTAAGAAGATGTATATAGCAATTTGCTATTTTGCACCTATTAATTCTATTTTTTATAAGAAAAATAATCTAGATAACAATTGTCCCTATAATAATTTAGAACAAGATATTTATAGTTTGGAAAATGAAGGTAATATCCTCCTGCTAGGAGACTTTAATGCTAGGACTGCAACTAAACACACTACTCTTTTAAGTATTGATTCTAACCATAATACTTTATGGCTAGATGAGGACCTTGTTTTATCTAATAGCTACAAAAGAAGCTCTGAAGACCTAATGGAGAATTTTTTTGGTACTGAGTTGGTCAAGCTCTGCAACTCTCAAGACCTAATAATTTGCAATGGAGTAATCAAGTGGACAAACTCCAACCAAATGACTCGTATTCATGGGGTAGGTAGTAGTGTTGTAGATTATGTGATATCTGATATCCCTGTTTCCAACCAAATAACAACTTTTGACCTTTTAAATGGCCATGAGCCTGACTTTGATCTTAAACCTTTAACCCTGACTCTAAAATTTTCCATGCATAGGAGCGCCATTGAAGAGAATTATGATAATCGAAGGAATTTGCGCTGACAAAAGTAAAGTTGACATTTTATTAAAGGATCAACACTAAAGAACTCTATCATAATTTTACAACTACCCTTTCCACTTTTATTAAGAAGTTCTCTTTCGAGGTGTCATATAAAAAGAATAATAGAATGACCAACCCTTGGTATGATAAATAATGTAAAATTGCTAGGAAATCCATTAGGGATGCTTTTAATGAGTCCTTAAAACTCGCTAACATCAATACGTACAAAGCCCTAATTAAAAGGAAAAAAAATGCACTATATCAATAAAAGGCAAGATAAACTTTCACAACTATATAAGTTGGATCCTAAGAAGTTCTGGAGCCAAATTCTAAACCGAAACACTAAAGAAAATGATAGGATTCCCTTAAGGGACTGTAATTCCTACCTTAAAAGTCTTTACGATTTCCCTAATTCCATGGACACCATTCCTATTGTCCCTACAAAGGAATAATTTTTTTCTTTAGATGACATAGAGTTTGGGGTTAAGCGACTTGCAAATGGGAAAGCTAAGGACATTGAAGACTACCAAGCTGGAATTTTTAAAATCGGAGGGCCAATCCTTATCCCTCACATACATAAGCTCTTCAATTTAGCAGTCAAGCATGACTTCCCTAAACCTTGTACAAAAATCCTCATTATTCCTATTTTTAAAAATGGGGATAGAAACATTCCCTCTAATTATAAGACCATTATGATTAGCCCGATTTTAGTCAAGCTCTATGGAGTTATTTTAGAAAAGAAGATTAGCCTTTGGCTAGAAAGTCACAGTAAAAGAGATAAAGGCCAAGCCTGGTTTAGGAGATATCATTCAACTGTGGACCATCTTGTTACCTTTAGGATCATTGTAGAGGAGTTCCGCAATACTAAAACCAATCTTTTTTGTTGTTATGTTGACTTTAGAAAAGCCTTTGACACAGTTCCTAGGAAAAACCTTTGGAATAGGTTGGAAGAGATAAAAGTGCCTCTCCAATTGAGGGTTTCTATGAAAATGATGTATGAGAACATTATTGCTAAGTTTAAAAACACTCAGGACTGGTCAAAAGAGATTAATTGCAATATCAGAGTCAAACAAAGTTGTCCCTTGTCCCCTACCCTTTTTGGCATATACATTGACAAGTCAGAAGATTGCTTGGAAAAAGCAGGTTGTGTCGACCCTACTCTCATTAGTATAGTCATCAATCTTCTTCTTTATGCCACTGATATCATTCTTATGGAAAGGATTCCCCATGATCTTGAAAACCAACTAAGAATCCTCAAGGATTTTTGCTCCAATATGGGTATGACTCTTAATATTGATAAGACTAAAGTCATGATTATTAAATCCAATAAGATCCCTTATGATACCTTCGTATATGACAACAACAACTTGGAGGAAGTGAATTCATGCAAATATCTTGGAATTGATATTCACCACAAGCTCAATTGGAATTATAACATTGAGAAAATGATTATTGGGGGATGGGAATCTTATTATGGGCTTGGAAAGAATTGTAAATCAGGTGATCTTTGGAGTTGGGATAAGAAGTGTAGAAATTTCAATACAATTAATGTATTTCCTGCGATTCTCATGATCTAACAATTATATGCCATTGTTAAATACATAATCGCTTCTACTAACATTCTTGCGGAAATTTAAACCACGATCACAAAGTGAAATATCAAGAACACATAACACATAAGTTTTTCCGGGAAAACATAAAGCTAAAAACCCCACTATCATATATTATGTATATCATGGATCATGGAAAAATCTCATACAAAACTCTAATCCAAGAGCTCTCAGTAAAATACAATCGTCTCACACTGTCATACAAAAACTGACAAATTCATGTGTCGATATTCTATCTCCAGATAACCTGCCTCCTTTGCACAATCCCTGCAATTAGAATTCTCACAATGAATTCGAATTGCCTAGTTTGCACATGCTCATGAGCATATCCACTGCATGTGTGATTGCATGAGTGCACTTCACTCAAATCACAATTGATAGCCAAACTGTCCCTTTCACTTGTTATCTCAACTAGGTCTCCACTAGATCTGACATGCATGTAGTTAACCGTGGTGAATCTTCAATTGCATGTGAGTTCACTGATTTGAATTAATTAATAATTAATTCACTAAACTCTCACTAGTGAAAGTTTAGTTACAACTAGTACAAATGAGCTTAACTTACTTAACTAAGTTAAACTACTTCACAACTCTCATAACTACACTTACAACTTTGTTACAACTTCAAGTCACCTCCATGTCTTATCAGTCAACCTTTGAACTCAAATTTCCCATAGTTAACTGATTTTCCATTTCAGTTAATTATTTCAAGTAATTATGAGATAATAGATTAATATTTATTGTCCAATTTATTTAAGGGAAAAGTAAATTAGACACATGTTTTTTTGTTGACTTTTCAATACTCTCTCTCAACAAGAAAGGGATTATCCTTCACCCCAATCCTGTCTCTATGGTATTCGAATTTGCTTCCGGTGAGCGCCTTCGTCAGAATGTCTGCATCTTGATCTTCCATATGAATGTATTGAAGCAACATGATCTTCCGTTGCACACAATCTCTGAGATGATGATACCAGATATCTATATGCTTAGATCTATCATGAAACACATGGTTAATCGAGAGTTTAATGCAACTCTGATTATCACAATGAATCACTGTTGGATCTAAATGAGAACCAAACAAACCAACCAAGATCTTTCTCATCCAGATAGCCTCACATGCATCTTGAATTGCTTCCATGTATTCCGCTTCCGCTGAACTGAGTGCCACGGATCTTTGTTTCCTGCTGTACCAAGAAACAACTGTAGATCTAATACTAAAGATCCCCCCTAATGTGGTCTTTCTGTCTGTTGGGCTGACCGCCCAATATGCATCCATGATGCCATGTAACTTGACCTTATTCGTCTGTCTGTACCATAATCCATACTCAGATTTACCCTTCAGATATCTCAGGACATGCTTACCCACCTTCCAAAAGATTTTGGTAGGCTTAACCATCGCTTGACTTAGCTAGTTAACCACATAGAAAATGTCTGGTCTTGTGTTCACTAAATACATTAGCGAACCCACTAATTTTCCATAGACAGTAGCATCCACTACCTCTCTAGAAGTAGCATCCTCTTTCCTCCAGTTTTTTGGAAGAGGAGTATCCATGGGTTTGCAGCCCTCCATGTGAAACTTACCCAGTATCTCCTTTGCATATTTTCCTTGAGACACAAAAAGTTCACCATCTCGCTTCCATATTTCCAATCCAAGGAAATATGAAGAAGGCCCAAATCCTTCATCTCGAAATCCTTTGCAAGGTCCTCCTTGCATGAGTGTATCAACTGCTCATGACCAGTCAGTATTAAATCATCAACATAAAGAACAATGATTAAGAGCTTACCCTCCACCAAAATTTGGTATAGGTTTGCATCCGCTTCACTTTTGGTGAAGCCTAGTCCGGTGAAATAACTGTCTATCCGAGTGTACCAAGCATGGTGTGCTTGCTTCAGCCCATACAGTGCTCTCTTGAGTCTGCACACATGTGAATCCCTGTCAAATGTCTCAAAACCTTTTAGTTGTTCAATGTACACTTCTTCCTCAATGATCTCATTGAGGAACACAGTTTTTACATCCATCTGATGAATGCGCCAACCCATCTGCACTGAGAGTGCAAGGATGGATTTTATGGAAGAGTACCTTGCGATAGGTGAAAAGGTCTCATCATAATCTATGCCCTCGATCTATGAGAATACTCGAGCCACAAACCCGGCCTTGTATTTCTCCACACTCCATCAACAACTTACTTTACCTTGTAGATCCACCTCGAACCTACCACTGATTTGTCGACTGGTCTTGGGACAATTTCCCATGCACTATTTTTGACAATGGAGTCATACTCCTCTACCATAACATCAACCCAAGTGGGATCCTGCATTGCTTTCTGAAAGTAATATGGTTTAGTCACAATACATTTTCTCATGAGAGCCATGTATCCAACAAATCGATTAGGGGACTATCTCTGTCTGTGCTGTGAAGTAAGAGCTCCTACATTCTGTGCAACATCTAGTCTTAATATGTCAGCTTCCGTGGTGTGCTTTCTGCCATTTTTTATGGATGGCTCTACTTGAGTGGTTTCCTCCACTCCATGAACCTCCTCATGTGGCTGATCCACATATTGAGACTCATCTTTGGGAACCAGCAGTTCCTCTTCTGCATGCAAGTCTAAATCCTTCTCAAGCGACAACCACATGGATTTCCCTTCATCGAATTTTATATCCCGTCGCATAACAATCATCTTACTGTTCGAAAAATACATACGATAATTATGGGGTGTTTCTATGTACCCCACAAATATCCCAACTTTAGCAGTCGGTTCCATCTTCTTCCTGGAATCCTTGGTCACATGCACATAAACAGATGAGCCAAAAATCTTAAAATGAGAAACATCAGGTTTCTTACCAGTGAAAGCTTATTCAGGTGTACTTATGTCAATTATTCTATGAGGACAACAATTTTGCACATAAACTGCAACATTGCATGATTCTGCCCACAAATGCATTGGTAGGCCCTGATCATGCAACATCGCTCGTGCTGCACCGATAATCGTTTTGTTCTTCCTCTCAACGACCCCATTTTGTTGTGGGTTATGAGGCACTATGAGTTCTCTTCCAATTCCTTCTCTGTTGCAGAAGTGTTTGAATTTGTTAGAGATGTATTCTCCACCATTATCGCTCCTTAGAGATTTCACTTGCTTCCCCGACTCTTTCTCCACCAATGCTTTAAACTCACAGAACTTTGAGAATGTTTGATCCTTCTTCTGCATGAAGAATATCCAGCATTTACGAGAAAATTCATCAAAAAAAATAACATAATACCTATGTTTTTCTATTGAAGCAATCGAGAATGGTCCACACACGTCTGTGTGAATTCTCTCCAGGATCACCGAAGCACGATTCTCCTTTTCATGAAAAGTGGACTTTACATACTTCCCCAGGGTGCACCCCTTGCATTGATCTAACTGAGAAAGCGTTCCCCTTGGAAGTCCAGTAGATATTTGCTGCATGATCTTCAAGGCTCCATGATGAAGATGGCCCAATCGCCTTTGCCATAATTCACCCTCATCCCGGCTCACCACTTTTTCTGCCTTGTCCACCATGGCACCGCAGTCATCTACCTCCAGCATGTAGAGATTCTTAACTTGAATCCCTATCTTCTTGACTTGAACCGTTTCTTTATGTCATAGGAAATATTTTCCATCACTGAAAACAACATCATAGCCTCTGTCCTCCAACATTGCGACTGAGACCAGGTTTTTCTTCAGACCTGGAACATGCATAAAAATTTTCAATTGAAATGGTTTACCTGACTCCCTCTAAAAGGTAATGGTACCAATACCAGTCACACTATATCATCCATCGTCGCCCATCTCTATATGCATTATGAGATCTTTCTCCTCCAAGTCACTGAAAGACTCTTTCCTATCATGTGGTAGGAAGCGCCACTATCCAAATACCACACCAATCCCGATGCAATTGAAGCCATGCATGTGATCAAAGAGAACTCAAGTTCAAATTGTGAGACAAGAGCCTCACCAGTTGCAGCTCCAACAATCGTCTTGTTCTTCCTCTTATGCGGACAGTTAGTAGCGAGATGCCCATGTTCGTGACAGTGAAAACACTTCACTTTGGACAAATCTAGCTTCTTGACTTTAGACTCGTATTTTGAATGTAATTTCTTCCCTTTCCCTTTCCTTGCCTTGGAAGTCAAAGAACAATCCTCTTCATCATCACGCTTTGATGAAGATCCATCTCTGGTGTTCCGCCTGAACTCCTCCTACACTAGATCCGACCATAGTCGTTCCCAATCTGGCAATTTTTCCCTTCCATTGACAGAGTCTTGATAACTGTGCCAACTCTTGGGAAGTCCTAGGAGAGCCAAGCTCACAAAATCATCATCAACGACTGTTATTCCCACACTTCCAAGCTCATCCCGAAATTGGACAAACTTCGTGAAATATTTTGGAATGGAGTCCCCCTTCTCCATCTTGATCTTCCTGAGTTTATATTTGAGCTCCAATTTCCTATGGTCGTTGTTGTTTTGGAACAGATTCGTTAAAACCTTCCACATTGCATGTGGTGTGGTTTTCCCATGGAGACTTGAGACAATGTGGTCTCGTACTCCCTCCAACAGAATCCTCCTCGCCTTTGCCACTTTCTTTTGCCATGCATCAAGATTTGCAGTGTTTGTAGCAACTGGCTTAGGAACATCTCTGTCAATGAATTCCTTCAAGCCATTGTTTTCGAGTACTGCCTCCATCTTTTCCTTCCAAGAAATGTAGTTCGATCTGCCCTCGAGTGCATACTCCAACCTCAAGCCATTGAAATCCATTTCGATCTTGAATCAATTGTAGCACCAAGAAAGTCCTTTTGAAAATTCGAATTTTATCTAACCACAAACTCAACTGCTGCAATCCCTCTTTCCCTGGGAGGTTCGCACCTCACCTGTTCTAGCCTGAGGGAAGTTCACACCTCACCTGTGTCTAGCCTACAAACTCGTAGAGGAATTTCGTACTGTAATGCACAGTTGGGTGAGGGAGGTTCACACCTCTCCTTTGAGCAGCCTGCGAAAATATTAAGGAAGTTTGCACCTCTCCTTTAAGTAGGGTGCGAAAATTTCTTCTCTGAAAAATGTGCGAAGTTTTGAGTACTAAGGTTCACACCATGCCAGAGATGGGACCTGCAAAAATACTATTATTTTCGCACCTCACTTCTGTGGCTCCGTGGCTCTTATACCATGTAGAGATTTCAATACAATTAATGTATTTCCTGCGATTCTCCTGATCTAACAATTATATGCCACTGTTAAATACAAAATCGCTTCTACTAATATTCTTGCAGAAATTTAAACCACGATCACAAAGTGAAATATCAAGAACACATAACACATAAGTTTTTCCGGGAAAGCATAAAGCTAAAAACCCCACTATCATATATTATGTATATCATGGATCATGAAGCAATCTCATACAAAGCTCTAATCCAAGAGCTCCCATTACAATACAATTGTCTCACACTGTCATACAAAAATTGACAAATTCATGTGCCAATATTCTGTCTCCAGATAGCCTGCCTCCTCTGCGCAATCCTTGCACTTAGAATTCTCACAATGAATTTGAATTGCCTAGTTTTCACATGCTCATGAGCATATCCACTGCATGTGTGATTGCATGAGTGCACTTCACTCAAATCACAACTGATAGCCAAACTGTCCATTTCACCTGTTATCTCAACTAGGTCTCCACTAGATCTGACATGCATGTAGTTAACCATGGTGAATCTTCAGTTGCATGTGAGTTCATTGATTTGAATTAATTAATAATTAATTCACTGAACTCTCACTAGTGCAAGTTTAGTTACAACTAGTACAAGTGAGCTTAACTTACTTAACTAAGTTAAACTACTTCACAACTCTCATAACTACAATTATAACTCTGTTACAACTTCAAGTCACCTCCATGTCTTATCAGTCAACCTTTGAACTCGAATTTCCCATAGTTAACTGATTTTCCATTTCAGTTAATTATTTCAAGTAATTATGAGATAATAGATTAATATTTATTGTCCAATTTATTTAAGGGAAAAGTAAATTAGACACATGTTTCTTGTTGACTTTTCAACAAGAAGAAACTCCTCTTTGAGAGTCTTGTTACACCTGTTATTCTTTATGGATGTGAATTATGGGCCTATAGTATCTCTCATGAATCTTGGAGAAAGATAGAGAAAATACAAAAGAATTTTATAACCTATAATCTCACAATTAAAGAAAATACACCCTATCCCATCCTCCTCTTAGAAACAAGTCTATCCCCCATTGAGAGCATGGCTATGACTAGATACCTAATGTATAAGAACAAGTTAAACAACATGGAAGACAAGAGGCTTCCTAAAATTGCTTCAAAATCGAGTCATAACCACCATCGACTCAAGCAAGGATGGCATAAAGATGCTCGGTCTTGGATAAACTATTGGGGAATCATGGAAGACACCATTTTGCAGAATAAAGATACTATTAAAAAAACGTCAAATCAAAATTTAAGGAGAAAATGTGGTGTGATAAAGAGTTAGAGGAAAAAATAAAACTAAGGTATTATAAGGATGTAATCACCCTAATCTAGAAGATCAAAATTATCTATTTGTTTTGTCAAAGAAAAAAAAAATTGCTAAGATAAGAACAAATTCTCATGAGCTCCATAGTGAAACTAGGCATTGGTCAATTCCTAAAATGCCATGGGATGAAAGAGTGTGTCACCTTTGTGACACTAAGAAGGTTGAAGATGAAATGCACTTTCTCTTAGATTGTCCAGCCTATACCCATATTAGATCTCATTTCAAAATATTTGTCACACTACCAACCTTCCTAACCTCGACTCAACAAAAGTATGGTGATCTTGGAAAGCTTCTCTTAATGATTTCTTAGCACATAAACAAAATTCTGAAGAATCACAACTAATCACTTACCCTCTTAAGGTCCGATAGACCAATTCGGTCTTAGTGGACGTTAATCATCATCATCATCATCATCATCATAAATAAATTCAATTTAAGGACATACTTTCGAAATGATCAAATGATAAATAATCTCAATTAAAAAAAATTACCTATTTTTTACATCGTAAGGCGTTCTCCTTATAGAAGCATATGTTTTTTTTTATTAGACTTCTAATTGGCTCCATATTCATTGATTCTTATTGGATGACTATCTATGCATCTTCAACTGTCCATTCAAAAATTTGAATTTGGAAACAATGACATGAAATTTATCGAATTTCAAGGTTCATTTACGATATTCAAATGTCGTAGTTTAAACATTCTACGAAATGACTCTTTTTCGACGATATTTTACAGGTATATTTGCCCGAAATCCGGTGAGAAATTGTTAGATCCGCATATTTGAGTGATTATTTATGTATAATTCAAGTGCCCCAAGGGTTTTCAACATACTGAATCCATTTCTGCATTCATAAATGGATTTTAAGCAACAAAAAAATAGTCATTTCATGTAAATTTATATCACCAGATTCTGACGAAAAAAATCATTTCGTAGAACAATTATACAACGCTTATTCAAATGTCTAAAAACATAACTTTAAGATAATTCCAATGAATTTATCGATTTTCAATATTTCAAACAAGGTTCAAATGATTGAAAAAATAACTTCAAGAGCATTTCCAATGATTTTATTGGTTAATAGTGGAGAATTCATAGACAAGCATAGGTAAGTAGAATTCATTGGAATTAATGTAATATTTATATATTGTATAGCAAAAACAACGTGTGGCTTCCATTATTGTCCTCACAAAAAGGACTTCGGTGCGGGATTCGAACCAAAGAGAAGTTGAGCTCGAAGGCATTTTTAGAAACTCTGTGGCCTAGAAGAAAATTCGAATAACCTAATCATTCTAATCGATTTTTCAATTTCACAACAATTTTGGATTCCATGTTTACTCGGATTAGGGCAGGGTACATCCACCCATAGGAAATAAAGGAGAAAATTGCGAAACACCTAGGTTCGAGGTAATTAGCATTGCAAAATTCCCTTTTGTTTCCTTTAATTGGCACATAGTTATAATAATTAATCTTTTTATGTATCTTCCTTTTTTTAGGAGGAGGTTATATGGTTCACATCTTGGTAAAAAGAATCTTCGATATAATGTTTTATTATCATATTATAAAACAGATGGACATAAACATTTAGTTTTGATCCATTTATGCTTCACTTTGTTAGTAATTAATCTCGTGTGGATGCTATTTATGGAGTTTGTGAACGATGGGCAAAATTTTGTAGTGTTGCTTTTTATATCAAGTATTTTGCTATGTTATTTTAAGATTCTCTAGGTGATCGTTTTAGTATTATAATAAATCATAATCAATGGTAGGAAATGTAATAATAAAAATATTTTATTAAAAAAGAAACATTTTGAAAAGGAAATATATATGTGAATGGAGTTTAGGCTCAAGTTTTCCATTCTAATCCCAATCTTTGTTCACATATAATTCAAGTACCTCAACTTATATTCATTATGTGAGATCCTTATAAAATCTTAATAATAGGTGGTTGTTGTGTACATGTCATATTATGTTTGTATATTATTTGTATTTTTGCAAGTTGCAATTGTTTGATAGATGATCGTATGTCAATGTGCATTTGCATATACATGGACTTATGGAACCATTGCATTTATGCTTCCATAAGTTTTCAAGTTGTAATAAAATTAACTATTTTTGTAAACTTTTAATCCAAACATTACATGATTGGTATTTAATCAATAAACTTATTTTACACAACCCTCCATTAATAACCATAACACTATAAATTAGATATAGTAATATATCCAATGAAGCCATCCAAGATACTTGTCTAATGGTTAGGTCATTCCCTTCTATTTGGTCATTAACCAAAATAGTGACGATCCAGATTATATTGAGAATGACATGAAGGAAGAGATATAATAAGGAAACACACAAAGATATTGCAAGAAACACAGTAATACAATTAAACTCAGATTCTATTAATGACTGTTTGTAATACAAAAATATTGTAAAATGCAAAGCACACAAGATATCTAGAATAGTGGTAGCTTTTCCATGAAGACAAAGATGTGTCAACTATGCTCATTTACAAGAAGTTGATTACAAAGAGGCCAAAAAGGCCTTTTAACATAAAGTATCAATGAGAAAACCTTAAACATCCAAAATCCTAACCCCAAAAGATAAACGCCAAAATGTTTGTGGGCCCCAATGTGGTTAGTTGATAGTCAACTTTTTGGGGGCATAACTTTTGCATACGATCTCTGTTTGGGGTGCTCGGTAGCATGTTGGAAAGGTCTAACCGAGAAGTACACATTTCGTTTGGCCTAGCATGTTCCTTCAACTACTTACTAAGTGTTGTCGGGCCAAAAAAATGTCGTTTAGGGGCCTCAAAACGACCCTAGAAGTTTGGGAATCGAAAAATTGTAGAAAAAATGCCAAGATGTGGAACCATTCAGAATTAGTGGAACAAGTGGGTGACCACTAGTATCCACTTGGATCAGTCCTCCCCCTATAGGAATAAATGGTTCACATTTGATCCAAGTGGATACTAGTGGCCACCCACATGTTCCACTAATTTAGAATGGTTCCAAATCTTGGCAATTTTTCTACAATTTTTTGGGTCCCAAACTCCTAGAGTCATTTTGAGGCCCTAAACAATGTTTTTTTGGCACAACAATGCCTAGTTTGTACCCAAAGACACATGCTAGGCTAGAAAAAATGTGCACTCCTTGGATAGACCTTTTCGACGGGGTATCAAACGTCCCAAATGAAGATCGTATGCAAACTTTGCACCCTTGAGAAGTTGACGTATCAACTAACCACATCGAGGCCCACAAACCTTTTGGTGTTTCATCTTACGGGGTTAGGGTTTTGGATGTTTAGGGTTTTCTCATTGATGATTTATGTTAAAAGGCCTTTTTTGGCCTCTTTGTAATCAACTTCTATCGAATGAGCGGTAGCCGACACATATCTCTCTTCAGAGATAAACTACCACCATTCTAGCTAGCTTGTGTGCTTTGCATTTTACAATCTTTTGTATTCCAGAAAATCATTAATAGAATTTGATTTTAATTGTATTAATGTGTTTCTTGCAATATCTTTGTGTGTTTCCTTGTTATATCTCTACCTTCATGTCGTTCTCAATATAATCTGGATCAGTGGTATCAAAGAAATATGCTCTTTGTTGTTTCTCTGTGCATGCCTTTGATGAGGTTAGGCTACTAAGAATTGGGTCTCGAACTGGTTGAGATTGGAGAAGAACACTCCCACCAGCCAAAGAAAGATTCCATAGCAGAAGAAAAGAGAGACGATGGAGAAAGATATCCTATCAAACTGTTGCTTGAGGAAGCCCTTGCATGACAGAGGAATGCGATGGTGGATATTTTCTCCCAGATCATTTGGCGATTGCCAACAAAAATGGAGGCACCTTCAACCAGAAGTCACTTCAGAAGTACGATGCCCTTTAAGGTATAAGTTAACTTTGATATTCCTTTATCAAAGTTACATCCAAATGGTTAAGTCTGCTAGAGGGTTATTTCTCCATCCAAAATTTTTCCAACAGTGAAAAAATCACCTTCGCACTTCTTAAATCCCTTCCTCATGTCAAAGATTTGTGGTAGACTTACTGTGAGAAACATGATGAAGATGAGTATGCAATTTTTGGGCCATGACCCACTTGGGAGACTTTTTTTGATACCCTCAAGAAGAAATACTACCATGTTGAAAACTATGATGACCAATACACGAGATGGAAAAATCTACGTCAGGAGAGAAACCAAACAATGCCAAAGTATACGAAAATATTCCATACCTTGTGTACAAAAATGGGTATTAAAGACTCTGAGAGAAAACTAGTCCTCAAGTACCACAATGGACTACATAGGTACATCCAAATAGATATGGAGTTCTTGGACGAGATCTTCTCAGTGGGATATCCTTACCAATATGATGTCAAGATCGAGCAAAATTTTAAGAAAAATAATAAGTTGGATTTAGATTCCCAAAACTGTCGCAGTAGGAGCATGGTAAAGGTGTCCCTAACTCCTATAGAAAAATATAGAGCAAGGATGGACAACCCCAGGAGAACTAGTCCAAGCCACAAGAAAAGAAGGGTAACATGAAGTCGAAGGACACTGGAAAGTGGTGTAAATTCCACAAAATACCTTGACATGACACTGATGAATGTCGCTCCAAACAATCATTATTGGATGAGACGAAAGCCTTAGATTCAGATGTCAAATCAGAATTTGATTTAGAATTGGATAAGGCAAAACAAATCATTGGCGCAAAACCCAATTTCACCATCACTACCACAAAATTCAATCCAGAGGAACCAAAGGATCTTGAAGAAGGGAAATACCTCTTCCACTCACATATGTGGGTGAAGGGGACCCCCATGCATTTCAGTGTTGACAACGGTAGCTAGAAGAACCTAATATCAATAGAGGTCATTAAGAGGTTGAACCTATCAACAAGGCCACATCCTCAACCATACACCATCAGTTGGCTCAGACAGGGACACAAAATCTATGTCACCCAACAATGCCTCCTACACTACGACATCAAGCCCTTCAACAACGAGGTATTGTGTGATGTTTCCCCCCTTGAATTTTGTGATGTTATTTTAGGACAACTATATATGTGGAATCATCATGAATTTTATGAATCTAGGCCCCATAGTGTCATTATTACTTTGGGAGGTCAACTCTACAGGGTACTGGAGGAAATCCCAACTATTGCAGTCTCTTTGATCTCCGTGATCCAGTGCATAAAGGTGGTCTCTCAGACTGGGAGATTTGTCCTCTTTATGGTCCAGTTGAAAGGTGAACGAAAGGTCACTGCAACCGCCAAAAAATTTGTAGAAGGTCTCTCTACACAACAAAAAAAAGTGGAAAAGATAGTAGAAATGAACAAAGACATCCTTTGTAAGATACCCAACCCCGAGCTAAGCAACATCACATGCAAAATATGTTAATGTTTAAGCCATTATTATAGTTCTTTGAATTTCAATAGATAACAATAGCATAACACAAGATCACTGAGAAATACACAATCACAAGAGACACAACATTTATCTTGGGAAACCCTCTAGGGGAAGAAAACCCAACAAAAATTCCTTATTATAGATATCCAATACAATGCCAAGAGATAACTCAAGCTAATACAGAAGATCCTCTCCCAAAGATGCGCCACTCTCTCTCTCTCTTCTCCAACTGCAATTCTGAAACTTGTCTCTCAATGAGCAAGTAAGGTGTGTCTAAGTGAGGCGCTAGCCTCCTTATTTATACAAGTCTGGCATGTGTGAAGTGTCTCTTCACTGGCAGGGCCGACTTCTCCTTTTGCCTATTACAATTACATTATGACCAATCCACAAAAGGGGATTTGGTCCTTTTATAATAGCCGACATGATCAATCCACAATGGGGATTGATCAAATGAATAATATATCAAATAATAATAAGAATACACTTTGTAGTTACATTATTTCAACACTCCCCCTTAACAAGAAGTGTATTCTTCAACAACATCAGGCGAGAGAGAGAGGACAACATCATCAATAACATCAAGTGGGTGAGAAGACAACATCATCAATATCATCTTGGAACACTGACTGGCATATCTATAAATCATCGAAAGTTTTCTTCATTGGAAACATCGTCATTTTCAAAGGAATGCAATCATCATCTGCATCAATATGTATTAGTATAAAACTGATACATCATCATCATCATCACAACACGACGCTGGCTCATCATCATAATGGCTTTACGTCACAGCTATAAGGCTGGAAGCACAATGCTCGTCTTGCTTTACGTCACAATAGTTAAGATGTAAGCAAGAAGCTCGTCTTGCTTTACGTCACAATAGTTAAGATGTAAGCAAGAAGCTCGTCTTGCTTTACGTCACAAAAATCAGGTTGGAAGTAGGATACTAGACTGGATTTACGTCATAGCTGTCAAGTTGGAAGCTCAGTGCTAGTCTCATCTCATTGTCTTGCTTTACGTCACAACCATCAAGTTGGAAGCAAGATACTAGACTGTCTTTACGTCACAGCTGTCAAGACGAAAGCACTGTACTAGTCTCATCTCATCGTCTTGATTTACATCACAACCATTGGGTTGGAAGTAAGATATTAGACTGGATTTACGTCACAGCTGTCAAGATGGAAGAACAATACTAGTCTTCATCACATATTTTTGCTTTACGTCACAACAATAAAGCTGGAAGCAAGATACTCGTCCTGCTTTACGTCACAACAATCAATATGGAAGCATGATACTAGACTATTTTTACGTTGCAGCTGTTAAGTCGGAAGCATAGTTCTAGTCTCATCACATCTTCTTTCTTTACGTCACAACAATGAAACTAGAAGCAAGAGATGTCTCATCACAACAAAAACTCCCCCTTTCGAGGAAGGTCCTTTCGGACTATACCAATCTTATCTCGAAAGTGCTTAAACTTTACATGAGATAGAGGCTTGGTCAACACATCAACAACCTGTTCATCCATGCTAATGTACTGGATCTTTAAGGATCCTCTGTGCACCATGCCACAGATGTAATGATATCGGATCTCTATGTGCTTCGACCTGTCATGGAATACAAGATTCTCTGTCATCTTTATGTAGCTCTGGTTGTCACATAGGATCGTGGTTTCTTCCATCTCTAGGTTAAATAGACCGGTCAACAACTTTTGAAGCCATATAGCTTCGCAGCTGGCAGAACATGCAACAATGTATTCTGCTTCCACTGTGCTGAGAGAAATGTTGGATTGCTTCCTACTCTGCCATGAGATCATGGCTAATCCCAAACTAAAACAACATCCTGAAGTGCTTTTATTGTCAGAAACACTTCCTGCCTAATCTGCATCAGTGTATCCACTCAATGTGAAATCATGATCTCCATCATAGCTGAGACCACAATCTATTGTACCCTTAAGGTACCTCATCACATGTTTTGCAGCCACTAGGTGAACATGTCTGGGTTCTACCAGAAACTGACTCAAGGTGTTCACGGAAAAACAAATGTCTGGTCTGGTGTTCATCAGGTACATTAGCGATCCAATAATCTGTCTGTATAGAGGGGCATCAATCAATTCTGACGAAGTGTTGACCAACAGCTTCAGCTTCGCTTCCATGGGTGTATTCAATGACTTGCATTCTAATATGTCGAATCTCTTCAGGATTTTGACTGCATACTTCCCTTGATTAAGGAATATCCTCTCTGGACTCTACCATACCTTGATACCTAAGAAATAGTGCATTAGGCCAAGGTCTTTCATCTCAAATTCTGAAGTGAGTCTCTTCTTACATTTAGTGATGATATTTTCTTCTCCAGTTAAGAATAAGTCATCCACATACAGTAATAGTATTACTGGCTCATCATTCATAACCTTGAAGTAGAGGTTAGAATCTTCTTTACTCTTGGTAAATCCCAAGCTCGTCAGAAAGCTATCTGTTTGGCCATACCAAGCTCTAGGAGCTTGCTTCAATCCATACAATGCTTTCTTCAACTTGCAGACATGAGACTTCCTGTCTTCAACTTCAAATCCTTGAGGTTGCTCTATATACACTTCCTCTTCGATGACACCATTTAGGAAAGATGTATTTACGTCCATCTGGTGCAGTTTCCACTTCATCTTAGCTGCAAGGACTATGATGGTTCTGATCGAAGTGTATCTGGCCAAAGGAGTGAATGTCTCTTCATAGTCAATGCCTTCTTTTTGAGAAAAACCATGAGCTAAAAATCTTTCTTTACACTTCTCAATACTTCCCTAAGCTGCATGTTTTATTTTGAAGATCTATTTGGAGGACACCACATCTTTACTCTTCGGTCTGGGAACTATTTCCCATACTTTGTTCTTTATTATGGATTGGTATTCCTCTGTCATGGCATCTGCCCATTCTTTCCTCTGAATATATTCTTCAAAGCAGGTAGGCTCCTCCTCTAGGAGGTCACACATCAAAGCCGTATAACTGGATAATGGCTTTGGTCTTTTCACCTGTCTCGTGGTTCCTTGGGGAACACCATACTTTTCTCCATCTTGAATAACCTCTCTAGCCCAAGCTGGCTTCCTTTTATGGAGGATCATCATTTGAGGCAATTCTTGAAATTCTACCATGTCATGATCTTCTAGAATTTCCTCATCAGGTGAAATTACGACTTCCCTCACTGGTTCTACGGCTCTGGGAACCTCCCTCACTGTAGTTATGGGGATTACGGGTTCCTCTTCATATACTTCTTCAAGATGGCATCTTATTGATTTCTTGATCACTGGATCTTCATCAAAGGTCACATCCCTGCTGATCTCAATGTGATGGTAACCTGGTATATAGATTCTAAAGGCCTTGAAGACCTCACAGTATCCCATAAATATTCGCTTCTTTCCTGAAGGTTCCAACTTGTTTCTCTTCTCTTTCGGTATATGAATAAATACTGGGCAGCCAAATATTCTGAGATGGCTTACCTCTGGTTTCTTTCCAGTGAACATCTCTTTCGGGGTCTTCAGCCCAAGTGCACTATGGGACAATCAGTTCTGCACATATATAGTTGCCATTGCTGCTTCTGCCCATAAGCACACAGGAAGATCTTGATCATGGATCATAGTCTTCACAACTTCCATTATCGTTCTGTTCTTTCATTCAACTACACCGTTTTGTTGGGGATTTTAGGGAGTAGTGAGTTCCCTCTTGATCGAAACATCTTTACAGAAGTTCACAAACTCTTTTGAGGTATATTCTCCTCCATTATCTGACCTGAATATATTGATCTTTCTTTCAGAAAGATTCTCTATCAAGGCTTTGAATTCCTTGAACTTGCTGAACACTTCATCTTTAGATTTCATAAAATATATCTAGGTCTTATGAGAATAATCATCAATAAATGATACATAATATACATACCCACTAATGGAGGATGATGGAATTGGGCCACATACATCTGAATGAATGAGATCTATGACTCCTTCTACTTTGTTGTCTCTCTTCGAAAAAGGGTTCTTGATGTTCTTCCCTTGTGCACATCCATTGCATACGCCTTCATGGTCAACCTTGAGTTCTGGTAAACCTGTGACCGCTTTTCATATGTATGGTAGCGCCTTGTAGTTGATGTGAGCTAATCTTCTATGCCAAAGTTCGCATGAGTTTTCAATGGCGTGGGTCATGGCATCCTCTGAGTGACCCTTTAGTTTATACAAGCCATTTTCTTCACTTCCAATGATGATTGCTTCATTTAAGGTTTCTCCTTTATCCCACATAAGAACTTCTCCATCTATAAAGGAAAATCTGAAGCCTTTCTTTTCTAAAGATGAAATGGAGAGTAGGTTCTTAGTCAAACCTGGTACATATAGTACGTCCTTTATTTTTAGTGAATTCCCTGAATTCAGTTTGTGGTTTGATTCTCCCACTTTCTTGATGGGATATTGGTAATCATCTCCAAGTGTCACTTTCTAAGAAAACTTCTTTTCTGAGATACAAGAGAGAATGTCTCTTTGTCCTGTCATGTGCTTATGCACCACTATTAATGAGCCAAGTGTCCTCTCCAGGTGTTACAGATCCTGAGAGAGCCGAGATTAAGACATGGTCTTTGATCTGCTCTCTTATTATCTTTGCGGGTGGCTCTTCATCTTCGACTACATGGGCATGGTGCCTCTTATGTTTTCTCTTGTATTCTTCTCATCTGGCTAGACAAAATTTCACAATGTGTCCCATCTTTTCACAATGATAGCATTGTACAGATGAGTAATCTCTTTCCCTTCGTTGTCCTTTCTTCTGATATCTCCTTGGATGAGATTCTTTATTATTGAATTTGTTTGGCGGTTGAGACTCTTTATGAGTCTACTTTTGGAAGTAGGGTTTCTTCCTTCCTCTTTTGGTGTAAGTAGCTAGGGCTTGATCATGATCTCTTGCCAGTAGCACTTCACGATTAGCTACTCTTGTTTCTTCTTGGATGCATTCTTCGCATAGACTATCAAACTTCAGTTTCTCCGTTCTGGCACATATCGTTTGGATGAATGCATCCCAAGGTATTGTGAGACCATTTAGGGCCGTCATTATGAGTTCGTATTCTTCTATGGTATCTCCAATCACTTCTAACTTTTCTTTGAATTATGAGATTCTGGAGAAATATTCCTGAATTGTTTCTCCTTTCTGCATCCTTGTATTCTTCAATTGAGTTCTTAGATTCATCTTCCGGTTTATGTTCTTTCCTTCATACAGTCTGGTCAAGGCATCAAACATCTCTTTCAGAGTCTTCTTAGATGACACATAAGGGATTAGGTGGTCTTTTATTGAATCTGCAATGATTCTTTTGGCCTTGATTGTGTCCTTTTGATGCTTGGCTTTTTCTGCAGCATCGTCGGGTTCCAAAATTTCTCCTTTGATGAATTTTTCTAGGTCATTCTCTTCAAGAATGAGTCCAATCATATACTTCCAGGCACATAAGTTTTCCACACCTTCCATCTTGTCAACAAGCTTAGTGCTTGCAGACATCTTTTACCTGGAGCTAGGAAAATGACCGAAAAATGAAAATGCTCAAAATAAAATTTTGAACTTACCAGGAGGTGTGCTTGGCTGAGGCGAGTAGCCTGGTGTGTTTGGATCTGAGAAAATCCAACTTTTTCTCCTCCAAACTTGATCTGTGGATTTCTGGACTGGTGCTTCTAGTTTTCTGGTATCTCTGGTACTTTGGTACTTCTGGTACTTCTGGTAAAGTGGTTTTCTGGTACTTCTGGTACTTTGTGAAACTAGGGTTTCACTTTCCAGGAGATCTAGCCACTAAAAAGGTGCACTGAGAGTGATAAAGTAATCCTTGGGGGAGGGCGCACTTTTCTAGATGATTTTAGGGTTGAAATGCTTCACCATAAAAAATCCCTAATTTGCATGTACGACAACAGTGACGTTTTTCACTCTTGTGAAAGATGCTTCCTTCAGCTTGGCTCTGATACCATGTTAATGTTTAATCCATTATTATAGTTCTTTGCATTTCAATAGATACAAATAACATAACACAATATCACTGAGAAATACACAATCACAAGAGACACAACGTTTATCCTGGGAAACCCTCTAGGGGAAGAAAACCCAACAAAAATTCCTTATTATAGATAGCCAATACAATGCCAAGAGATAAATCCAGATAATACAGAAGATCCTCTCCCAAATATGCACCTCTCTCTCTCTCTCTTCTCCAACTGCAATTCCGAAACTTGTCTCTCAATGAGCAAGTGAGGTGTTTCTAAGTGAGGTGCTAGCCTCCTTATTTATACAAGTCTGGCACGTGTGAAGTGTCTCTTCATTGGCAGGGCCGACTTCTCAAACTAGGTGGTTATAACCATCTTTATTATAATCTGGGGCCTCTTAAATATGTTCTGGGGTCGACTTCTTCTTTTGCATATTACAATTACATTATGACCAATCCACAAAAGGGGATTTGGTCCTTTTACAATAGCTACATATCACACACAATTTAACCATTTGATTGATACCATAGTTCTAAATGCATCTAAAACCATATATTAAAACATGAATGTAATTTCTCAAGAAGACAAAAAACACACAACATCCATATAAACCATTTACACAATGAAATATCATAAAAAAACACAACAAATAACTTTTTTGTTAATAGCTAACCAACTGGTTGCTTACGAAGGATGAACCTCCCAACCATAGACATTAATATTAATTTTATCTCAACAAAAATCCACCCTTGAGCTGAACCTATGAGTCCAAAAGGGTATCCAACCCTCTAGCTATCCATGCTCCATGCACAACAACCCAAAAACCCAGGTTCCTCTCTATTCCCCACAACCTACACAACCCAAGGAATGTGATCCCCCTTCACTTCACACAGTCCCTTAGTCCATCCCACTTCCCTCTAGGGATCCAATGAATATGATTTATCAAGAATCCTACCAAATACTCCAGGAATGCTCACAACAACCCTCACAAGGCTCTTGAGTCATTTTCTCAACATAAAAATGCATCACATAATTACAACTTGAATTGCAGGCACACATGCCTCTTTCTAAACATAAAACACAAACCAACAATGGCTACCTTCAATCCCAACATTGTTATCGGATTAATCAGTAAGTGAGGACACCAACATATCTCCCTAACTTCCACAGGAAACTAGAGCAAAACTGAACATAATACATACTTCGCCCTAAACTTCATTATCATATAAACTAGTTTAATGAGGTATGAGTGACATACCTTTTAAACAAATATTGATCCTTTCTAGTGTCATATTTGTAGCTCCTTCCTTGAGTTTGAAAAATATTAATCCTATCTAAGAATCACAAACAAACAAAGAGGGAAAACAAAGAAATATGTATTCTAATGAAGTCTATGTATATGATCAAGTAATTGTACAATAGAAGACAAGATGCTTATATAGGGAAGAAATATATTACTGTATTAAGTCAATAGAAAGTGGAGAATACAACCTATGCCTTGATGTTGCAAGGTACACTTTCGATGGATCTTTTATTCAACACACACACATTTTCTCAAATGCATTCAATGAAGAAGATCCACAATCTGACTTGAAGAACTAAAGCAAATCTCTCAAGCATAAACTGAAGTAGAACCCTCCATACAAATCTTAGCCTATTCAACCTTGGCCTTTTCCATGAGAGAGCCCTCTTTATATAGTGTGAAAGAGAGATGGATGAGGATATTAGGATGATCCCACCAAATCAGAGAAGCGAGTGAGATCCAAACAGATCAGAAGCCACCTCATCTTCTAAAAGATTCTCTTCTAGAACATTTGTGAATTTTGACTTTTCTCATGCTTTAAGCATCGTCGCACCCTATGCACAAGAAACATGCAATGACATCGTAGTCCATGTTTAGGGAAGAGTGCGACGATCAAGAATAGTCGCACCCCATGCATATAGCTAGGTGCAACGACATTTCTTGTCATGGTTTTTGAAAGAGGAAAGAAAATCACTTTTCCCATGGCGAAAGGCTCTTTTAATATTTTCAGGGAACATGAACACATGTTTTCAGGTGATCACTGAGGTGACCAAAATAATGTGTAACATAATTCCCCCCAAAGTATGAAGCTGGAACTTGTGACAACTAAAATACTTTGTAGAATGTGTGTGTCGAAAACAAGGAGCGCATCGATCAAGAACCTACAAACAAAGAAGCATCTGCAGAATATCATATCATTTATGAGGTAGGCATTCCCATGCTCAGAATACAAGTGAATCTAATCAGAAGTGTCAAGTGATTCATGGCCACTAAACATACATTGTGGATCCATGTCATCATAATTCGACATAGCCACCAGGAATACACTGTGGATCTATGTTCTAAAAGAATTCAAATTCGGACATAGCCATGAGACATACACAATGGATCTATGTGTCAGTACTAATTCATTAATACTCCATCACAACCTGGATAAAAATGATAAGATCCAAGGTCTTCATTTAAATAATCTCTAAGTATGTATCTAGTCAAGTGATTACATGTGTTGAAGTCGAACATGGTAGAAACCACTTGATTACCGGTCATTAATGAAAACTGTTAACAAGTGCGAGGGAAATCACCATTGATGTAAATGACTCCCAAGGTACCCCAGTACAATCCAACGAATGTGAATAATTGAGTTGAAGCTGAACACTCGATGAAATCTTCCAATCAGGGGTTAATGATGTGAACCCGCTATTGAAAGAAAAGAAACTTGCCATTGAGGCATGCATGCTCTAAGGTACTAAATGATTTCTAAGTCTTTTTCCCAGATAATGTGTTGAATTTGACAAGAAAAGACTCGTCACAGGAGGGCCTTGATGTATCCCCCATCAATGACACAAAATATGTAACATATTTGAAGTAGACCAGAGTATGAAGTGATTCAGAACTGACACAGGGAAGGTCGGCATGGTAGAAGATTTATAACTGTAGATGTTCGACTCGATAGAAGGCTTGTTTAGGTTGGAATTCTCTTGATCATATGAACAACACGACGATGATATTGTCAACATCGACTTAAGGAGGACCCAAGATATGAAATTGTGGATGGCCAAACGAGATAAAAATGGATTTCCCAACTCGAATACAATGATGAAGGGGGGTGTCATGTTCAAGAGAGAATATTACTTCCACTAACACAAACACAAAGACACATTTCTTTCCCAATCTCCCCCCACCATTTCTGGTGAGTACCTCTTTATTTTTACACAAGCTTGAGGAGGATAACATATGCTTGTATATGTAAGCTCATCCTTCGGACGAGTCCCTCAGAGTATGTTTAATGAACCCTAAGAAGGAGTGGTTTGATCCCATATGGGTCTTTCTATGTTTGTTTAATGAGTCCAAAGAAAGAAAAATCATGGGTTTTTCATTTTAAGAGAGTCTGAAAAACACTAAAAGAGAACTCCATCAGGTCATTTTTCGTAAATTAATCTGACGAGACCGAAAAAGTGAAAATCTACCACTCACCAGATGTTTTCTTCACATACTTTTATGAGCGTGAAAAGAACAAGATCACTCGACCATATTTTCATGTTTAGGGAGCTTGAAAAGAGCTTAAGTTTCGTTTTTCCTGTCGCCATTACGAGTTTGAAAAAATGACAAAAGACTACTCGATTACATTCTCATGGTTTCACGAGTGTGAGAAAGAATTAAGACTCTGCTCAGAGTTTTTCCTGAAAAAACCTAAAAGGATCTGTACACGCGAAAAATATACAAAAACAAACCAAAAATGGGTGGACCCTTGTTTCAACATCTCATCTCTAGACTTTTAAATATGAAAAAGTCAATCACTTGTAAAGTTGTTAAAACTTTAGGGCATAAATAAAGCATAAAAACAATATAATTTGCAAATGAAAAGTGATAAAAGTCAATAAAATAGGTTAAAAGCACCATTTTACCATTTCTTTTGTAAGTTTACCCAAATAGTGCTCCAAAGCCCTTTTTCACCCCGATTTTCAACTGTTGATTGTGGAGCATGTGGTAGATCATTTCATGAATCATCTTCGTCAAAGAGGTAATCTCCTTCTCCTTCATCTTTTCATGGTTTCAAAATTGATTTTCATTGGTTAAATTTGTGTTTTTGGGTCAATTTTTAGGGGTTACCCGCGCTTTGAGGTCATCCTAGGTGCCCTATATCGTGAACTGCGACGATCTAGGATCCTCGCAGGTGACCCTATAGGTAGGGTGAGACGATGTCGCATTGCATGAATGCACAGACCCGTGACGTCCGCAACCAAAAACTTAAAAAATATGAACCTAACTAGAAAAAACCCCCAGGAAATAATTTTATGTGTCTAATCTTATCTTATGGTTTCTTGGCAGGATTTCCTTGGTTAAGATGCTGGAGTGGTGTGAACAAGAGCATGAAGAATAATATTACTTCATCGGGAATGACTGGAGAACAATTATGGCTCTCAGATAGTGTGGGTTACTAAAATTCTTCAGGATTCAGGGCATGGGAGCCCAATTGAGACTATTGGAGTACTTGGTTCACATGTGGGATGTGAACAAGTAGAAATTTCACGTGGGTTTCCACACACTCACTATATATATCGAGGATACATTTTTCCTGACATGACTATCTCGTCGTGGTTCACAGGTGACACTTACAGGTAGTAGGGGTGGAGGTGAGCCCATGGACTACTATGTCCGCCATTGGACTATGATGTCTTCTTCCAATGGCTGAGGACTCAACTGCTCATGGTTGAAGATTATGCGTATGCTGGAGTAGATTTACATGGAGATCTAGATCTGTCTCTTCCTGATCGGTCCCAGTGGGGGGACATAGGTAAGAAGGAAATTTTGTTTATATAATGTTTTTGTTATTTTAATGATATAACATGTTTTTTGTGTTATTTATCCGATGACTAATCGAGTGCTCTCATCAATGCATATGTGGGACCTTATCGGCCACCAGGATCATCTCCCATCCAGAGGCACAAAGAGAGAGGTGCTATAGCAGGAGTGGCTTCCGCAGAACTCGAGGCTGTAGAACAAAACATGAAGGGACTGACCATGCAAGTCTCTGATGCTACTGTGGATGAGCTCCCTAGGAATTACCAATGCCACACAGTGGGCGTATCCGCATCCATCGATCGATTGCTCTGTATATTAGCATGGGGAGTTGCTTGTTATAGCGAGCAACATCCTTGATGATTTTTTACATGAAGCTATGAACTTCACATTTTGGATATTTTGGTCTTCAGACTAAAACACTTTTTGTAAACTTTTATTGTTTTAAATATAAGGCTCCTACCAGATTACTTATTTTATGTACAATATGTGAATGGATTTTATAAATGTCTCAAATGTCTTTCTAAAACATAATTAGCCAATGCATCTGTCAATGTATTTAGACATCTAAGAATGTGTTGATATTCAATGTAATCGAAATGACGTTCCAATAGGCGAATTCGTAAATATACTCTTAGCAAAGTAGGAATTCGGATGGAATAAACGTTACTCAATTGTAGTACTACTAACTATGAATCAAGTCATACAATAAGATGATGGATTCCAAGTGAAACAACATCACTTAATAACTCAATAACTGCACTGTATTCCGTGATATAGTTAGTTGCACGACCAAGGCAAACACCATGTAGAATGATCAATTCATCAGTTGATGCATAGATTGCCCAAGCAACAGACACTAAATTTTGAGTACTGCAACTAACGCCATCAACGAATCCAATGTAGGGTAGTGAAGACACCGACATATGGAAGCCAAGCACAATGCAAGGTAAGCAGTTGAAGGGTGAAACCAAAAACGAAAAAAGCACACAAGAGTATGATACACTAAAAATACACAACATTTGTGCAAAAATGATTTAAGCATAGTACTTCTTCAAGTAAAACCCATTTCTGGGTTCACTCAAAGGAATTATATCATAATCTACCAGCTCATAAGCCCATTTTTCCAACACTCATTTCACAAAATAAGGACCTTGCCACATGGGATCAAATTTATCGACCCCTAGCAAATCATGATCTTGCTCGTAAATAAGAACTAGATCACCTTAAAAAAAAACACGTGGTTTGACATGCTTGTCATATTAGGCTTTGACACACTTTTTCTGAGTTTCAATGACTAAGGAAACATCATGAAGGGTTTCGTATAATTGCATAAAATACACAAGACATTCCTCCTCAGCTAAGGTGTTAGGGAGAAGTTCGACAACTAGTTTCAAACATGGGATTTCACATTCAATCAGAAAAATTGCTTCGATACCATATACTAACTGGAAATGTGTGAATCCTATGGTAGACTTAATGGATGTCCGATAGGCCCACAATGTTGAGAAAAACATCATGTGCCAATTTGACTTATGAATCCCTACCATCCGTCGAAGCATAGTAGTGAGAACTTTGTTAATTGCTTCAACCTGGCCACTGGCCTGTGGATAATAGGGGGTTGAGTTTTCATGTCGAATACCCAACTTTGCAGTAAGTTCAGACATCATGAAATTATGAAAATGACTACCGTGATCAGTAACGATGGCTTGAGGGACACCAAATCTAGTAATGATGCGATTGGATATGAATAACGTTGTAGTTTTCCGGGTATTATCAAATGTAGGCATCACCTCGACCCATTTAGTGAAATAATCCATAGCTACAATAATGTATCCATGCCCTCGATTGAGTGAGGGTTACATGTCATGAAGTCAATACCCCATTTAGTGAATGGACTGACGAAAACTATAGGGTGAAGCAGAGCAGGGTGAGATCCGATCTTATTGTTGTAGGTTTGACAAGCGTGGCATTTCTAGATGGCAGTAATGCAATCCTTAAACAACGAAGGCCATAAATAACCATATCATAAGATCTTTTGGGCAGTGGCATACCCAGACATATGACCGCCACATCCTCCAGAG
Source organism: Picea engelmannii (assembly GCA_009831015.1). Taxonomy (NCBI): domain Eukaryota; kingdom Viridiplantae; phylum Streptophyta; class Pinopsida; order Pinales; family Pinaceae; genus Picea; species Picea engelmannii. The sequence goes on along the minus strand of ML781558.1, from coordinate 445,428 downwards.
TGACAGTCATTCAAAGATTTCTCAGCTTCATTGTAGGTAAGACTTCGTCGAAATATGGAATCAATACCACGGTGGTAAAGGGTATCACCAAGGATAATGTATTGATGGGATTGATACCGGATACGATGACGATCTATACTAGAAATTTCAGGCCAGGAAGTTTGGGTCTGGAGATAGATGATAATATCTCCGTACCATATGTCGTCAAAAATGATTAGAAAGAGGGATTCGTCAGGTAAGGAATCCTTTGCCACAATTTCTATCTTAGTAGAGGGAAGGTCACATATCAATTCGACAAAAACCAAAGACTTATTTGAATTGGCACGTTCAAACTCCAAATAAAATTCCTGGAGAATAACTATCCATTTAGAGTACTTTCCCCCCAACAATTTTCGAGTAAGGATATGTTGCAATCGGTTGCAATCGAAAATAACTGTGGTTTTACGTAATAAGATGTAGTGACGAAAACATTGAACAACTTGAACAACTGCCAAGGTCTATTTCTCCACATGTAATTATTTGGTTTCGGTGGTCATGAGACTCCGACTCAAATAGTATATAACATGTTCATCGCGTGAATCATTCTCTTGGACTAGAACCATAGCAATGGTAGAGTATGAAGGAGCTAAGTATAGGAAATAATCTCAACTATAATCAGGTGGAAACAACAGTGGTGTATGGGTTAAGGCGAGTTTCAAATCTTCAAAAGATTTGTTTGTAGTGTCGTCCCATACAAAATCGTAACCTTTCTTGAGAATCCAAGTAAATCCTTTCGTTAATTCAACGTAGTTGGGAATGAATCGACGTAAACAGTTTGCCTTCCCTTGCAAACTTTGGAGTTGGCGTAGAGTGGAAGGAGGAGGTAGATTAAGAATAGCCTCAACCTTCAAGGGGTCTACCCTAATCCCATGTATAGACACGATAAAGCCAAGAAATCATCCGGGTTCCACACAAAAAACACATTTGTGCAGATTCAAACGTATGCGATAATAACGACAACGTAGGAAAATGGCTCGTAGATGTGCCGGGTGATCTTGAAAATGCATAGAATGCAATAGTATATCATCTAGATAGGGTTGTACAATGTTCTTAATTTCATGAAAATCATAAGACATAGTGCACTGAAAAGTTGCACCATCATTTTTTAGACCAAAATGTAGTTTCCGGTAGGCGAAGGTTCCCCAAGGGAAAATAAAAGCAGTCTTGTGTTGATCTGCAGGCAGAATATTGATTTGATTATAGCAGAAGAAGTTGTCCATCAAGGAGAAGATTTCACTCCTGGCACAGTCGTCAATGACCTAGTCAATGAAAGGGGTTGGAAAGTGTCTTTGGGACAAGATTTGTTGATATCCCTATAATCTACAAAAACGCGGATCGTGCCTTGTTTCTTGTTAACCGAAACAAGATTGGACACCCAATCGGTCAAAGCCACAGGATAGACAAAGCCATATTTAAGAAGTTTTTCAACTTCAAGATTAATAGCAACAACTTTAAGTGGATATACTAGGCAAAGTCTTTGTCGAACAGGTTTAGCGTTCGGGTAAGTCATAATCTCATGCACACCAATATCATTTTCAATACTAGGCATTTCTTCATAACTCCAAGCAAAAACATCACATAATTCTTGGAAAAGGGATTTATAAGAACCTCATCATTAGAACATGAGGCACCGATATGAACATTTTCCAGGACTCTGGGTTTAATTGATATGTCAAGAGGAACGTTAGGTAAAATATTACTCAAGTTCCCTTCATACAAGACATCGTGTGTTGACTTAGGAAAATAAGAAATAACAACAATGATAGAAATAATTGAAATCCGTTGGTAAATTTCTATGGTCTCACGTTTTAGGAAGAGAATAGAACGATGATGCCCATCATCCCATGGAGTATCTTCCATGTACATGACTGTCATGATCATCTCATCAGTAGGAAAAAACACGTGTAACAGATCATGAGATGTATCACTGAGAGAAGGAGAAGAATGAGTTGTCGATTGAATAGCTTGATACGCCGATTCCATTGGACTTAAAGGCATTATGTCGCCGTAAAAAAGATAGTCACCAGAGCTAGGCATTATCCATGGGTCATAATACTCAGGGGTTTCAGGAACAAAGGTTGATATCATGTTAATCGAGGCAAAAAAAGGAGGAGGAATATCAGGTGGTGGAATAGGAAAAGTACCCATCAAGGTTGAAACTTTTAAAATACCCACGCCGACATTCTCATAACTGGGAGGTGTTTTTGAAATAAAAGTTACATTTCTAGTATGTGAGTTAGAATTAAAGAATGCCAGTTGATTAACAATAATGAATTTTCCTTGGTGTGGGAAACATAACACACAGAAAAGGGTAGAAGCAACTGCGTGCATGGAGTCAATCCAACTATGACCAAGTAGAAGGTTGTAATCAAGAGGTGCATCAAATACCTCAACCTCAACATTAATCACCTTACCTTCTAACATAATAGACAACAAGGGAAGAACACCGTAAGGTTTAAACCCTGTACCATTGAAGGCCTTAAGAGTATTGTGCAACTAGGTAAGGGCATGAGAGCTAATAGCTTTCCAACAAGTAACAAACATAACGCAAGTCGAGGATTCTTCATCAATAATGGTTTGAAAAATATTCTTATTTTCAACAACAACTTGGATCTGAAATGCTAATTGAGGAGGAAGCCTTGGAATATGATCTTCCAATTCAAATATTATCAAATTGGTATTGATAGGATCAATTCCACCAATAGCCTTTAACAATGTCGTTCATTGAGTAGGAAAACTTTGAAGGACTTCAAGATCCGACATCGCAGAGGGTGCTTGTGTAAGGTCTTCTACAATACTGTAGTTTTGGGCAACACGTGCGTGAGGATTAAATGGACACTTTAAAACAATTCCCTTGAAAGGAGGACAAAGAAATGTATCTAGGCCCGGTCGTTCGAGATGAAGAGGACCGTTTGGAGGTGAAGTTGATGGAGGAGGTTGAACCAATGAAGGTGGTAAATCATCAACTTTCTCTTTCGAAGGAGAATAATCTCTGGCTCGAGTTGTGACTGCAACTTCATTCTTCTTGGAGTCACTAGTACACATAAGCACATAAGATGTGGTAGAGGGAGAAGGTTGGTCATGAATGACCAATTGGGCCTACTGTTGAGAAGGAAAAGGTTGTGACAAGACGATGGGTGTAGGAGGTTTCCCGGTCCCCTGCAGGAACTTAGTAACCTCAACACGTCATGGACAATATTTCGTATAATGATCGTCACCACAGATAAGGCAAGGATAACGAGGTTTACGTTTGTCCTTGTCGTCAACAGGTTGCATTTTGGGTTTCTTAGATTGTTGATGATTATTTTTTTCCTCCTTATTCTTACACTTTCCTTTCTTTTTATTTTGATTTTTACCAGAAGGTGTAGATTGAACCGAATTAACTTCAAAAGTTTTACTAGGAGAAGGGGTAGGAGTAGGAGTATTTTTTACATTAGAAGTAGTAGAATTGGGATTGGTATGACTAGCTTGTGTACACTGAGTTTCAGCATGAAAAGTTCCAATCACACCATCAACAACATGAGAAGTTGTTGGATGTGTTGGAGTAGGATTCGTGGATGGACAAGGATCATCAAGGATCAAGTCATAGAGTGTGGTCGTTTGAGAATAAACAAGATCTAGATATTGAGCAAGACTAATCACCTTCTCTTCAGTGACGAGACCACCCATGGAAACATCATGGGAAACAAGACCAATGAGTGAATTAGTAAACCACTCATCCAATAGTTGATCAGGAAGGGTAAATTTGATTAAGCGTCTTCTCCTCGTCCACTCATGGATATGATCAGAAATATGAGTGGAAGAGGATTGTTTAAATGAACTCAAAATTTTAGTTTCTGTCTCATAACGAATTGACAACTGGTAATGCATTAAGAATGCCATGGCTAAGGTGATAAATTCATTAAAGAATCCTCATGATAACTCAATATACCATTTATCTACCGAACCGGTAAGAGTTCGTTGGAAAATTCGTAATCTTATAGTCATCCATCAATGAGTTGGATGAACACCAAAGATGGAAAGTCATGACATGATTATTTGGGTATTCTCCTGATCGACTGTCAAACTTAGGAATGTCAGATGGTAATTTGGTCGGTATGATGGGCCAATAAGGAGAATGTAAAATATGATCATTCAAAACGCTATATAAATCCGGTAAATCCAAATTAGCAAGAAACAAAAACTATCTGTTCACTTGAGGAAACTGGTAGTTTTGAGGAGGTAGTCCCGTAGGTATACCAGTAGGACCATAACTAGTTTGTATATAGTTAGATAGTCCTGACAAATTCGGTTGTGGAGGGTTTTTATTAAGTAATATCCCTTGGAAAGGAGCATTAGACTGAAAATTTTGACCCCAAGTAGGATTCATAAAACCTGGATATGGTTGCCGAGATTAGGGGGTACAAATGAATTAACTTGAGGATGTTTCCCCCCGGACGGTTGTTGATTCCCTTGGAAAGGAAGATTCCAAGGTTAATATTGTAATCTGGGTATACTTTTCCCATAAACTGGGTTATGGCCTCCAACTTGAGGTTTCCCTCCAACTTGAGGTTGCCCCCCAACTTGAGGTTTCCCCCCAACCTGAGGTTGACCTCCAAAAATAATATGAAAATCAGAAGCGACAAAATGACTGGTGCCTCCAACTGGATTGGAGCTACTAGGGCCAGGACAATTAGATCCTCCAGGCGAAGGTGGAGGAGGAACGTAAGGCCCCCTGGAGAGATCTTGGGTAGGCGTAGGAACAAAATGACTAGCAACATTATACCCAGGAGGAACAAAAAGATTAGACCCTTCAGATGGATTCTGAGAAGGAATAGCAATGTGTTAGATAATCCAAAATACAATTATCATAGTTTATAAAGTTAGAATAAATTGATTATTAATTTAGAATATTAAATTAATAATCTAGAATATTTGATAAATAAATGTAGACTTTTAGAGATACATTATTGTTGTAAAAGATA
>ML781558.1:402513-429472 GCA_009831015.1 Picea engelmannii | reverse complement strand
GTAGAGTTGTTTATATTTTGATCATGTGTCACCTTAGTGCATTAGGGGATGTTGTTAATATCTTATTTTTAAAATGAAAAGAAAAAGTAAAATTTTCCTATTGTACTTCGCTATTCGTAGACGTAACGAAGGGGTCGTTACATGAGGTACAGATGACATACCTTTTAAACAAATCTTGATCCTCGCTACTGTCATCCTTGTAGCTCCTTCCTTGAGTTTCTAGAATAGTAAGCTTGTCTAAGAATCACAAACCAACAAAGAGGGAAAACAAAGATATATGTATTCTAATGAAGTCTATGTATATGATCAAGGAATTATACAATAGAAGACAAGATGATTATATAGGGAAGAAATGTATTACTGTATTAAGTGAATAGAAAGTGGAGAATACAACCTATGCCTTGATGTTTCAAGGTACCCTTTCGATGGATCTTTTATTCAACACACACACCTTTTCTCCAATGCCTTGAATGAAGAAGATCCACAATCTGACTTGAAGAACTAAAGAAAATCTCTCAAGCATAAACTGAAGTAGAACCCTCCATACAAATCTTAGCCTATTCATCCTTAGCCTTTGCCATGAGAGATCCCTCTTTGTATAGTGTGAAAGAGATATGGATGAGGATATTAGGATGATCCCACCAAATCAGATAAGCGAGTGAGATCCAAACCGATCAGAAGCCACCTCATCTTCTAGAAGATTCCCTTCTAGAACATTCGTGAATTTTGACTTTTCTCATGCTTTAAGCATCATCGCACCTTATGCAAAATAATCATGCGATTACATCGCAGTCCATGTTTAGGGTAGAGTGCAGTGATGAGGCATCATAGCACCCCATGCATATATCAAGGTGCGACGACCTTCCTTGTCATGGTTTTTGAAAGAGGAAAGAAAATCACTTTTCCCATGGAGAAAGTCTCTTTAAATATTTTCAGGGAACATGAACACATGTTGTTAGGTGATCATTGAGGTGACCAAAATAATGTGTAACAAACATGGATGGTTCTCTTCCCAATACTCATATCCTCTCTTACTGTCCAAAATATCCAAGTAAAATATGCTCTCCAAGCAAAAACATGACTGTCCCCAAAAACTACCCCCTTGGCCATACAAATTTCCTCCCTTTGTTTTTCTGATTGACTTGACTTACACTCTTCTCCAAGCTGATTGTAATCATTCCCATGCTCTCCAATAACTATGGGATGTGACTCCTCACACCCACCCTCTTGCAAGAGTTTTAATGATTGGATTTAGGAACACTCAACAATAAATATAAGGTTTACCCAATAATAATAATGATTCATGAATGTGGGTTGGATTAATACCCACGAATAATCCCCCATTGGACTCCTATTTCTTGTGGAATCATAACCCCCCATAATTCTTCACCCTTCTCATATCGCAACCAAAGATTACTATTTTGACTAATTATTTCAATGAAAATAATATACCATTTGGCCCTCGACCATATTAAACCAATACAGGCTCTTCGCCCCAACACATCGACTCACCAGTGTAAATCAAATTTATACAATTACATTCTAATTCAAGAGGATTAAAACTATGGATGTTACATTCCTCCCCCCCAGCTTTTTTGTGCACTGTCTTTAGTGCATAAGGCCCTTCAGGTATACATTCATTTTACAATTTTGGCTCCTTAGCCATTAATCAACAAACATGATCTCTAGCCCAAGATGACATAGGCATTCCTGCCTAAACAAAATTACATAGGCTCTTTGGCCCAAAATCATAGATACATAGGCACCTTAACCCAAAAACATATACATACATATGCACTCCGACCCAACAACCATAGATACTTAGGTTTCCTGGCCCAAACTATTTATGTTGATTTCACAATTCATTATCCTAGAAGCAACTCCAACCAACAATATTTCATTTTTCGTGGCCTACACCACCTTTCTCTAGCTCTAGCTATAATATTCTTCATGCTTTGTCAGTTCCCACAACAATTCCAACCAAAAAACTCTCATTCCTATAAACTTTCACAACCCAAGGAAGTGTACCCCTTCTTTGCATTGCAGTCATTCATGCTATACCACTTCTTAGTTCTAGTACAAGGTTAGACATGAATTCTCTAACTTGTGGCTCCAGGAACTCTAGCTACAAAACATTTTATACTTTATTGATTCCCACAACAATTCCAACCAACAAACTCTCATTCCCCTCAACCTGTACAACCCAAGGAAGTGTACCCCTTCTCTGCACTGAAGTCATTCAGGGTATACCACTTCCTTTCCAGGGTTCTAGTACAAGGTCGGACAAGAAGTCTTTGAGTTGTGGCTCCAAGAACTCCAACTGTGATAATGGAATATCCAACTTTCAAATAGTTGCAATTGTGAGTCCTACACACCATCTTACACAACTCGGAGGGAAAGAAAGTATAGAACATGACATACAATCTCATGCAACTTCCCATAGAAATTAAAACATAACAGAATCAAATTTAACATACATAGTGAAGAAAAATCATACACACAAAAACATCTAGTCACATAAAAACACAGATACATAAACTTCATTCAGACACAAAAAGAAACAGTGAATAAGGAAAAACTTAAAACATATTGAACAACAATTAACCCATCTTCCCACATAATTAAATCAATGATGACAATCACTTATTCATATGTTTTTTTATCCATTTCACGAGAAGCCACAACAAGAATTTAGTTCACTGTTATTTCCTTGACACACCCTTATGATTCCAACCACAATGTCATATGCATTATTGAGTTCCCTGTATAGGGTGGCTTTACATGAAATTTCCTCGTATGGGGTGTTGGGGATGAGCACCTTAACAAGATAAAAACTTGAGGATGGATAGCCAACTATCTCTATGGGCACAAGTACCATGATAGGTTCTGAAAACGAGATCGAAAGTACGTCAGGTCAAGTGGGTTTACATGAAGCAGGTGTACTCTTGCATGGAGAAATGGGATGAAAAGTCATTCACCACAGTGACAACATTAATTCCATTAAATACATGTACTCCAACCTCAACCTGACCTTACCCTATCTAAATTAATCAAGGTTCAACGAGAAATCCTATAAGGAGAATGAGAAATAATAAGCTCTGCGGACCAAGGGATTCTTCGTAGAGGTAGAGAATAGATCCCATGTTTGAAATTACTACAACGAGGGACCAGAAGACTCATCAACATTACAGGTGGACTAACTTTCATTCCTTTTCCCAATGTTCTAGCTCAGTGCTCATAGCCTCTATTTGGGCCATGATGGATTCTCGTAAAGGATACACTATAGGATATCATTGCAGAGTTGGAAATACAATGGAGACTTCATCCCACAAGGTAGGAGAAGACCTGCCAACATCCAAGTTCAACATGACGCGTATGAGGAAACTACCATTCCATGCTGCCACCCCACTATGTTTCCAAGCGCACCTGCATGATGCTAAAGCATAAGTTCAAATGGAAAGAACCATGACAATCGAACATGAGGTGGCTGAAACTACTATCAGATGGGTTCCCGACGTTGGAAACACTCGTGAAAGGTAGACTAAATACTGGAAAACCATTGAATTATACTGGCATATTAAGACCTTTCTGGTTCAAATGCTTCAGACTCAGGAAAACGCCCATAATACGATTCAACTGCAATTGTATGGCTTTCATCTTCTTCTTAGGAAATCTCTTTCTCTCATCCCATCCTCTAGTACTGTCATGCCAACGTCAACACCAAAAATCACTGCCTAGTCTGCTCCAGAGCCACCTCAGGACCAGCTAGAGGCTCCTCCTACCTCGTGACCAACATGTATCCTTGTCTGAATTTTGAATGCATATCACCAAAAGAGATAGAAATTGAGTCTTCTCCTCTCCTCATCTTTTCTACTCTTTTTATTTTTTTCTAGATTTCAAGACTCTTTTTAAAAATCTCATGCAAACTATATGGACATAAGAATTATTCATTTTCTGTTGGTCTAGTTTCCCTAGCAACATACCAACATCAAAACTCTTTTTTATGTATGTTATTATGCTATAATATTTTTTTTGTTTGTTTGCGTTCTTACAAAATAAATAAATTGATTACCATATATGATTCCATTATTCCATTATATTGACACAAACAATATTCATAGGCTAGTGTGTAGGTTTTTATAGTTTGTCATATTGAGCTTAAATGTTTTGGAAGTAAACCATGTAGGAAGTTTCAAAACTTCTTACACAGTTTACTTTCATAAAATTTAAGCTCAATATTCTTATATTTTACTCTATATTTGATTATATATTACTATATAAATTAATCACGAGTTGAAATCTTTTTAATTAGTAAAAATACTTAAATTAACGATTAAGTTGTGAGTATTAATTAATATGTAAAAGTCACAAAATAGGGTGAAGGGCCCCAAGGATCACTTCTGTAATATCGGGAAAATTTGTGGGGAATTCCCATAAGTTCTACAGATCTCATAATTTATTCATTATATGTTCAGCCTAGTAATGGATTCAAGGTCGTATTAGGCATACCATTCCCTCCTTTGAGTATTGGGAAATCATTGGTTTGATGGATTTGTATCTTGCACACCATACACCATACATCATACATGTTCACTTTATTTTGGATAACTCTTGGGTTTTCTTACTCAATCGAGATATGTAATTCAAAACTATGCAAGATCAAGAGTTGACCTAGTATAAGGCATAGTCACAACACTCATGTGAGTATTACTATGATACTAATTCATGAATTCTATATTCACGGGTTACTCTAAGGCTTCCTACCATGTAGTTCACTTTTGTTGCAAGAGTAGAATCCTCGTCAAGGAAAGAATCCCACCAATAAACCATTCCTTGTATTATGTTTCATGGATTGGGTAGGAGAGGTAACTCATTAGGTCCCAAAAATGTTGATCATAATTCTAGGAACTCTTTGAAACTATATATTTTATATCTTTCATCTTAGCGCAACTGTATTGTTCCTAGCTAAGATTCTAAAACTTAGAAACACAATTCTTCTTCATTTCATCCAATGTCTTATTCGTACCTTGAGGGGTACTCTGAACAAACTTCATATACCATTGCATATCTCTTCCATGCAACATGGTTTGGAATGAAACTAACTAGGAATTTGTATCGATAGTATGCTTAGAAATCAAAATTGATTTTCAGAGGAGCAAATGTTGTTCAACCTCATGTTCATCCTACCTCGAGAACCTAAGGTATTGTCACATTCGATGTTACTATAGACATAAAATTACTTGGATTGTGTATACAAACATAAATTTGTGTTCATAGTTGAATGACCAGATTCTAGTTTAAACTAAGAGATAAATTAGGATTCAAAATGGTAATACTCCCAACAACTTGACCCCCTTCTATGATTGGTTGAATATTACTAATATTCCCTAAACTACATGTAGGTTTCAATTCGAAATCATAATTAAAATACTGATTAACAATTACCTTACTTGATTTCGAATGTGCATGGGGTGGAAAACATTTTGTACTAGCTCCACTATTTCTTGACTATACCATGTATGTTAGGTCATTTTATTTTGCAAAAAATAGTTGTAATTCATCCTTGAGTGCATCATGCAATTGGACATTTTGATTCCCTTCTACTATTATATCAAAATTTTCTTCGAACACAACCTCCTATTGTAACAATATATGAACCATCTATCTAGATGCATGCATCTACTTATTGGACCCCTCTCATCCTTGTCTACTCATAAGATTCACTAGATGTCTCACTTTCCTTAGATCCTCTTCTTGGTCTTCCCTCCACCATCAATATTGATTTATTAAAAAATTGGATGACCAATTCTCAATTAATTTGAAACTTATCCCAATCCTATTAATGTGACACACTACTTGTCAAATCACTAATTTATTTCCTCAACACCTAGTTCTTCTAAAGAGTTTCATGCATCTAGTTAAACCACCATTGGTTAGTTATGTATTTATTCTTCAAGGCTCACTCCATTCTTTCTTGACTTCTTTCTTCCTCCATGGTATCTTCCATCATTAATTATTCATCTTTTATAGTGCCATATTAGATCACACCCAAGCACAAGAATTCAATATACCATGTTGGGGGGTTGAAAGGAATAAAATATTCCTCCATTAATAACATATTCAACCATGTCATGATTTCCTTCACCAGTCTACCATGGGGTCCATTCATAATATGTTCCTTGTCCCATGAGTAATATTAGTGTAACTCAATAGAAAACTCAATAATGTATCTGTTGGGGTACATGCTCAAATACATACTTAGTGACATACTCATTTTTCCCATTTTCCCTACTATTTAGGAGTAATTCTATTTATATAAGGCCTATATTTTTATCCCGTGTCTTCCTATATGTAATACCATGGGAAAATACCATGGGCTCATAAACCACCATTAGAAAAAATCCTATTTTTTAGGGGAAGAGCGCTTCATTCCTTGATTTTAGGAGATAATTCTTGTTTCATGGCTATAGAGAGCACTTGAGTGAGAATATTATTCTCCTAAGGAAGTGCACATTACCCATCTTATTCTTGGAGTTAACCCATTTCACTTATTTACCTATTTTTAGTGTCTTTCCATATTTATGAAATTATCTCTCAATTAGGAATTTAGATCTATTCTTGGACTCTAGTCTTATTCTAGGAGAGTTTTTGTATTATGGAATGCATGTTGACTTCATGTAGAGTTCTCATTGAGTTCACACCTAGATTTTTGACATTTCTTATTATTAACAACTTTTGAATTTAGTTAACTGTTGCTAGTGAGAGTGGTTGCTTTTGTTACTTGAGCATGCACATGGAAACCCCAAGCTAGTGCACATTACTCCTCTTGTGGAGAGTCCTATATATTATACTCATGATCAATTATTAATATAATGTGATTTGATTTGGTTTCTTAGTCTCTTATGTGTGAAGATTGATTCTATTTTTCTCTCTCATCTATTTCTTTTGCAATTAACTAGTGTAGTATTTCCTACTCACAATTAGGTCTTGGAGTGTGGTTTAATATTACATGGTATTAGATCCATTATTGTGAGGGAGTGTTCACTTTTATTGCAGTTTTATAAATCATATTGGACAGCCCAAAGAGAACTATGGATCAACCATCTTCTTTAGTGATCTTGACACCCTTCAACTACTTTGAGTGGAATCCCAATATAGGGCTTCTACTTTGCAACAAGGGTTTGTATAGGGTCACCATGGGGATTGACGTCGAGCCTACTTCAACCATAGAGAAAGAAAAATACTTCAATAGAATGGATGAAGCCTATGGTATATTTTTCTTGAGCATCTCTCCAAATATCCTCTTCCATGTCGATACTTGCAAGACTCCTAACAATGTTTGGACAAAGTTGAAGGCTTTTCTAGGAAAACAAGACAACCTAAGAGGTCATAAACTGGAGAATGATATAAATGTATTGAATCCAAGTGATTTATAGACCCTACATGAATACTTCTGTAATTTTGAAACTTTTCTTTTGCATGTTGGGGCTTGTGTAATTGATAATAAATATGAACATTTAATATTTTCAATTCTAACCAAACTAGGACCAGAGTATTCTATCTACATTTATTCTTTTCATACTACCAGGTTAGATATGGGGTCTACATGGAAGATTCCATCCCTGGATGAGTTGATGGAGTCACTTATCCATGAGAAAAAAAATATCATCAAGATAGGGGAACTCAAGAGTTCAAATCCCCATGCACTTACATCTCAAGGAAGTTCAAAAATGAATAAGTGGAAGAACAAGGGTAAGAAGGACAAAGAGAACAAGAAGGAAGGTAATTTTTTTTCCAAAGATGAGAGCTTGAATTCCAAGGAATCAAAGAGAAAGAAGGAGAATACCAAGTGTTCCTACTATAATAAGGGGTTACATCCTAAGAGTAATTTCATGAAAAATACCATACATCTCATGGCACAATCACTTGAGCAACATCACCTCGAGGAATGTATTCTAGATAATGCAAGGAATAAGCCACTGGTCAAGCCATCATCAAAAATATGTAAAGGGCATGCATCACTTTCTATTTCATCTTATACTAATCCTTGGGTTCTTGATTTAGGGTCTACCCATCACATGGCCTCACCGGATAGACTTTTCTCATACTTGGAGACTCATTCTGGACCATCGATCTTCATGGGAGATGATTCTCATACTAAGGTGTGTGGTAGGGGTAGAGTTGATCTAAACCATGGATTATTTAAGGATATACTTCATGTTCCAAATATTTTATTGAATCTCCTCTCCATCTATCAAATCACTCATTCATCTACAGGGAAGAAGGCATAGTTCACTTTAGACTCAGTTATTATTTCCCACTTGTTAGATGGTTCAAAGATTGTTGTTGGTGAGATTAATCACCATTCCAGGTTGTACACCTTCTCTCACTTTAATCATAAATATGATTAACCTATTCTAATACATTCTAATTAAGATTCCATTTAGAGGAGTGTTAAGTTTGAAGAAGGTCCTTCATAGGTACTTCTAGAGCAATCCACACCTCCATCTCCACTGCCACTAGTTGCAGAACTTCATGAGAATTATTATGATCATATTTCTGATTAGATATATGAATATGATATATCTGATATTTATGATCAATAGTAATAATTTTAAGGTCCAAAGTATCTACCACATTGGGCACAATAGACTCTTCAGGCAATAGGTAATCTAGTGGGTGATCCCGTCGATCCATAGAGAACCAGATCTCATTTTGTGGAGCCTCTGCAAGCTCTTAATGCCACATAGCTTTTACTGTCTATTTATTTTTATATGGTACTTGAATGAGACCCTCAGTATTATGAAGAGGATGAAGTTAACCCCCAATGGGAGGAAGATATGAAAGAGGAGTACAATTCCCTGATGGAGAACAACACATGGGAGTTGGTTCGTCTACCTTCCAACATGAAGCTCGTTAGATGTAAGTGTATTTTCAAGACAAAGAGGGTTGTTGATGGATACATTGTAAAGTATAAGGCTTGGTTAGTAGCTAAAGGTTTCTCATAGGTACAAGGCGTTGACAATGAGGATACTTTTACACCGGTTGCCAAGATTGATTCCATTCAATTAGCTCTAGATATTGTATCGGCTAGAAAGTAGGGGGTACACCATATGGATGTGAATAATTCATTCTTACATGGAGATATCAATGAGGAGATATATATGGAGCATCCAGAGGGATATTTTCAGGATCCATAATTAGTTTCTAGGTCAAGGATGTCACTATATGGACTCAAGCAAGCACCTCAAGTATGGTATGCTAAAATGGACTCTTATATTCTCTCTAAAGGTTTTATTAGATTTTTATCAGATCCTAATGTTAGATTTGGAAGCTCAAAGGTACTTCTTCATAAGAAGTGCTCATCACATGGAAGTGATCAATCACATTTTCTCCCTAGTGACTTTATAATATGTTTTTATAAAATAACTTTATAAAGTGATTTTATAAAGTAGGGTATTTTATTTTTAAAGTGTAAAAGTGACTTTATGAGGTTGAGGGTCACTTTAGTGACTTAAGTGACCTCAATGAATGATTAAGTCGTGACCATTGATCTCATGAGGGAAATATCTAATATTGACCATCAATCTCATTGGAAGAACAAGGGTTAGGGAAATTACACTTTGAAAAATGATAAAGGAAACTCATGGGGGAGAGAGGGACACACATTTTGAGGAGAGAAGAGTGGGAAGTGAAGAGTCACATTTCCCAAGAGAAATTTCTTGCTTGGAGGGAAAGAGTAACCACATAGGGAGTTGGCACACATCTCTAGGTGAGGGATAGGCATGCACTCCAAGGAGAGAAGACTGCATTTATTTTTGTCCATATTGTAGCTATATAAGGAGGTCGTACAACAAAGATTGTTGGTTGTACAACAAAGGAAAGGGCACGAAATTGAGGGTTGTTTTATCAGATGGTTGGCTTGAATTTCTAGGTTCTTTTGCTAAGTTAAGACTGTTCTGCAAGGGACATGACAATGTTGTATATTTTTGGCATGATTTCCTAGGCCATTTTGGTACTGTTGCTTATTGTACTGGGCCGTACAACCATGGCACAATTTCAAAGAAAAAAATATGTTTCAGTTTTCTAGGAGGGTTTCTTCCTGGAAGAGAGATAAGTATTGTATTTGAATGTTGTTATAAAGGCTATTGTAACTATGAAATTTTCCCTAAAGATGAATAAGAATTTTTTCTCCTTAAATCTGTCATCTTTCCTATGTATTCTTCAAGGGGCATAACCCATAATTTTTGTGCCAAATGTGTGAATTTTTCTACTGTTCATTGGTATTCCACTGCTGATGGCTTTGTTAATGTATTTGTTCCCATATGATGCTGTTGAATGTTAGTGTTTCTTATTGCATTATAGTCCTTGGTATATTGGAGGTTGAAAACAAGATTTAACTAAGTGTCAAGTTCATATTTTTCAACATGGTATCGAAGCTGGTGATCTAAAGTTCATTGGACAGTTTGACACTTGGAACAAAAGTGACTTACTGGGGAATTTGCTTGGAAGAAGGGGACATAAAGATTCTTTCTCCGTAATACATAGATGACTTCCTACATCAGGTTTGAAGATAGGTTGGAGGGGATCTCCAGCCACTTGTAGTGGAAGGTGAGAATCACAAAGGTTCTCAAGGAGAACAAGTTGTGGTCATTTTTGAACACCATCATGCCACTACTTGCATTAGATCCCATAGCTATGGATGTTCATGAAGTTAAGGAAAATAAGGCTCAGAGAATCATTTTGGACAAATTTAGGGACCATATTCTTCCACATTTGGATAAGAAGAAAACAACTTTGGACATGTGGGATGCACTGAATAATTTGTATGAGGTAAAGAATGAGAATTGGAAAATGGATATTCTGGACAAGCTCCATAGTAATAGGATGGCCAAGGGAGAGAGTGTCACCTCCTACCTCAGCAGGGTTACATAGGTGAAGGATGAGTTGGCGGATATCGAATAAATTATTCCAGACTCAAAGTTGGTGTACATGTATAGCCCTCATAGTCTTCACCAAGGAGTGGGAGGATTTTGTGAAGTGCCTGGTGGGGAGAGAGAATCTCTCTGACTAGAGAAGATTATGGGATGAATTTACACAAGAGGATATCTGAGAGGGGTCTTAGGAGAAGGAAGTGGATGGTGTATATGAGAAGGACATTTCTCTTGTGGGAAATAGCAATGAGAAGAAGAAATACATGAGAAGAGTGAGATGCTTTGCATGTCACAAGATTGGCCACTATGATAATCAGTGTCCAAACAAGAAGAAGAAGAAGACGAAACTAGAGGTGTCAACATCTACTGAGGTTGTTGAGTTCACAGAGAAGTGTCAACATATTTTGAGGTTGTTGAGTTTGTAGAGAAATATGAAAGGGAATTTTCTCTGATGACTGGTCCCTTAGGTAGTGGTGGTATTGTGTTCGAGGACATTGAAGTGTGGTTCATGGACAATGGATCATCTCTCCATTTAAACAAGAATGAGATTGATGTTCCTTATTGTTTTAGAGATGGGATTAGACTTCCATGTGAAGAGTGGGGTGCACACCATGCATGCAATAAAAGGGGTTGGATGTGTCATATTCTAGATAGAGTAAGGAGGATCTCTGGAGGTGGAAGGAGTGATATATGTCCCAGGGATGAAGTTTCTTCAGTATCAACCTTGGAGGACATGGGGTATGCAATTATGTTTGAGGGTGGATATGTACTCATATATTTCGAGGGAGAAAATACCTAGGATGCAACAGTGAGGCTTGGCATCAAGTAGGGTATGAGAGATTGTATAGGTTTTTGGGACAAGCTATGTTGGGGTCCAGTGGATTTCTGGATTCAAATTCTGTGTCAGAGAGTGGGAAATTTGCATGGGAGAGAGAGTTGATACTGGAGAATCAATCCTATTCTAGGGATCTCAGAGGACTCATCAGGAATGAGTTGACATAGATATATGCTAGGAGGAGTGTGAAGTATGCTTCTAGTGCAGTGGGAGGAAAGATCTTTAGTTCAGAGGGAGCATCTATGATAACAAATGGGATGATGGATTTGGAGACAGATTTTGTTTGTGATACCAGAAGTAGCTCTCTCACTAAGAGGGAGTGTTAAATTTGGTAGATCATAGGTAATTTTGCATAGGTGACGCCTAACATGCGAAAGTGACCGAGCACATTTTCTCCCTAGTGACTTTATGTTTTTATAAAGTAACTTTATAAAATGATTTTATAAAGTAGGGTGTTTTATTTTTAAAGTGTAAAAGTGACTTCATGAAGTTGAGGGTCACTTTAGTGACTTAAGTGACCTCAACGAATGATCAATTCGTGATCGTTGATCTCATGAGGGAAAGATCTAATCTGGATCATCAATCTCATTGGAAGACCAAAGGTTATGGAAGTTACACTTTGAAAAAGGATAAAGGAAACTCATGAGGGAGAGAGGGGTACACACTTTGAGGAGAGAAGAGTGGGCGGCGAAGAGTCACATTTCCCAAGAGAAATTTCTTGGTTGAAGGGAAAGAGTAACAATAGAGGGAGTTGGTACACATCCCTAGGTGAGGGATAGGCACACACTCCAAGGAGATAATATTACATTTATTGTTTTCCATACTATAGGTACAAAAGGAGGTCGTACAATAGAGATTGTTGGCCGTACAACAAAGGGAAGGTCACATAAATTGAGGGTTGTTTTATCAGCTGGTTGGCTCAAATTTCTAGGCACTTTTTCCTAGTTAAGACTATTGTGCAAGGGACATGACATTGCTTTATATTTATGGCATGATTTCCTCGACCGTTTTGGTACCGTTGTTGTCTGTACTAGGTCGTATAGGCCATACAACCATGGAACAATTTCCAAGACAATATTTTGTTTTAGTTTTATAGGAGGGTTTCTTGCCGGAAGAGAGATAAGTATTGTATTTAAATGTTGTTATAAAGGCTATTGTAACTCTGATATCTTCCCTAAAGTTGAATAAGAATTTTTTCTCCTTAAATCTGTCATCTTTCCTGTGTATTCTTCAAGGGGCATAGCCCATAATTTTTGTGCCAAATGTGTGAATTTTTCTACTATTCATTGGTATTCCGCTTCTAATGGCTTAGTTAATGTGTTTCTTCTCATATGATGTTGTTGAATGTTAATGCTTCTGACTGCATTACAGTCCTTGGTATATTGGAGGTTGAAACCAAGATTTAACTAAGTGTTAAGTTCATATTTTTCAACACCTAATGTGTATATGATGATGAATACAAATTCCCTTCTACTGATAGTTCTATATGTAGATGATTTACTCATCATAGGGAGCTCAACCTCCTCCATTGCTATAATGAAGACCACTTTTCATTACAGGCTTTCTATGACAGATATAGGAGTGTTACATTATTTTCTTGGTATTGAAATCAGTTAGAATGATTCAAGAATCAAGATGTATCAGTCCAAGTATGCCAGATATCTACTTGACAGGTTTTAGATGACAGATTACAAGCCAACTCCAACACCCTTTTAGTCAAGGGTTAGACTAGAGTATGTTTGTGCATAAGCTTTGATTGATTGTACTAGATATTGATAGTTGGTGGGGAGTCTTCTCTACCTTACAAACTTTTGACCGAACATCTCTTATGCATTTGGATCAATTTCAAGGTACATGTAGGATCCACACAAGCTTCAATCGAAGAAATCAAAGAGGATTCTCATATATATCAAGGGGAATAATAAATTTGGTATACACTATGCAGTGGGATCTTCCTTAGATCTTATTGGTTACATAGACTCAGATTGGGAAAGTTGTATCATTGATCACAAGTCCACTTCAGGATATGTCCTCTACCTTGGATCAAGACATATCTATAGTTCAAGTAAGAAGCAATCAAGAATTGCTTTATCATCAGTAAAGGCATAGTACATGGGTGCAATGAATGTTAATACTCAGGCTATTTGGTTGCATCACTTTATTACAGAGTTGGGAGTTCATTTTCAAAATCCAATGATTGTATGGTGTGATAATTAGAGTATTCTCAATATGTGTAGAGACCTAGTTCATAGGCACTGAACCAAGCACATCAAGGTTCATATGCACTTTATTCGAGGACAGATTCATGATGGAGTCATTGATATGCATTTTTGTCCATCTTTAGAGCAAGTGGAAACCATATTCACCAAGTATTTCACCAAACATAATTTTATCTCATTGAGGGAAATTCTAGGAGTGAGGGATACATCAGCTTAGCCGTTGAACATGTTAGCATTCTTTTTTTTGTTCGCTGCATATTTTGAGGGGGGGGTTTGTTCCCACTGGGTTTTCCCTCTTTACCGCACTTTTTTTTTTCTTCAGTTGGTGTGCATCCATACTTGTACACGAGTACATAACATGGATTCATATTATCGAGACTCATCATTGTGAACACCTTGATTTTGTTTTAGGGGGGGGGGGGGNACATGATCAACTACATACTTAGCGACATACTCATTTTTTCCTTTTTTCCTACTATTTAGGAGGACTGCTATTTATAATAGGTCTATTTTTTATATGATGGATGCCTACATGTAATACCATGGGTTTCCAAAACCATTGGTTCATAAACCACCATTAGGAAAATTCCTATTTTTTAGGGGAAGAGTGATTCGTTCCTTGACTTTAGGAGACAATTCCTATTTCATGGCTAGAGAGCGAACTTGAGTGAGAATATTATTCTCCTAAGGAAATGTGCATTACCCATCTTATTCTTGGAGTTAACCTATTTCACTTATTTACTTATTTTTAATGACTTTCCATATTTATGAAATTCTCTCTCAATTAGGAATCTAGTTCCATTCTTGGACTCTAGTATTATTCTAGGAGAGTTTTTCTGTTATGGAATGCATGTTGACTTCATGTAGATTTTTCACTGAGTTCACACCTATATTTTTTTACCTTTTCTTATTATTAGCAACTTTTGACTTTAGTTAATGTTTGCTAGTGAGAGTAGTTACTTTTGTTACTTGAGCATACACATGGAAACCCAACCTAGTGCACATTACTCCTCTCATGGAGAGTCCTATATATTGTACTCATGATCAATGATTAATATAATGTGATTCGAGTCGGTTTCTTAGTCTCTTGTTTGTGACTTGATTGATTCTATTTTTGTCTCTCCTCTCTTTCCTTTGCAATTAACTAGTGTAGTATTTCCTACTCAAAATTAGGTCTTGGAGTGTGGTTTAATCCTACATTATCAATCTAACATACTCTTGGTCCAATGATCTACTTCTCCTATGACCTCATGATTGTGGTGCTGTAAAGAAATCAAATTTTAGGTGTTCTAATGTATTTTTATTTTTTTCCTTCCAAGAGGGTTGTGGGTGTTATCCCAATCATTGTAACCACTTGTACAATATCAATGAGAATTCCACCAATAACATCTCATACCTCTCATCATATAACAAATTATCTTTAAATATCTATACATTCCACTTGATTACATGGGATGCTTAACATTCTTTCCTTGAGAATAGGTCCATTTTCTTATCCCAACAATCTTTCATATAAATATTTGTCAATGGGGTGGTCATATTATTTGAACTACATACATATCATGATAAATAATCCCAACAATGAAACCATTTGTTGGCTTAGAGAACAAACAAGGGTCCTTGAGGGTGTCCAAATAATGGAATTATAGTTTAGTTCCAACATATTCAATCCATCAAATAGGGAAGCTCTCACCCGACGCATCCTGCGAAATACTTAAATTACGATGTAGGTTTAGTTAGTATGGCATCTACAATCTCCATTCACTACCTAAAACATCAAAATCCCTAAAAAAAATTGTTGAACATGATTCCTAACAAACACAACATTTATTCTAGTAGACAAATACCATTCCTTATAATAGAACACATCATCACCCTAAAGAAAAAATACAAACAAAGTGTGAAAGGGATGTGTCATCCATTAATCCTCAACCACATCCAAACCATCCTTATAATTCAACCATTACATCATATGGGTGCAGAACAAAATCATCAATAGCTAACAATAATGAACATCAACAAACATCCAATAACCTACACATGATCCAACCCCAAAACATGATGAATCCTTTAGTTATATAGATTCATTTTGTTATGTAGGAGGATTCATTGTAATCTAGGTAATTAGCTTATAATCAGTGCTATCAATACTTACATCTACAACTTGAATAGTTCATGTGTCATAAGGTGTATACAAAATTCCACCACACTTCTACCCAAAACATGGAATCAAGGATTGATAGTTTGATCCTAGCTCTTCATGACCTCCAATCCTCTTCAGTGTTGTTAACGGTCCCCAAAATAGGTGGTGTGACCCAAATTAGGCTATTTATTGAGATGACAAGTTTGTGTCCTCAAATAAAATGAAGGGGTCAACAACCATGGGATGTAGATGAAATCAAGAGTCTTAGGCCATAAAAATATTTCTAGGGCTCATGGGTCATGGAAAATTCCTTGAACCACCACACTAGGCAAAATTTTAAGGAATGAAATATTATATCTAACTATTGTACTCTAGACAAATATTTTGGTTTGATAAAATGTAGGTGAATATTCAATAAAAAAACATACAAATAACTATCAATCCTTGCAAATTTTGGCATATAATATCATTCTAAACATATTTTATATAAAACTATGCAAACTTTTAGATACAAAATTTCAGTTGGCAAATTTATTTTTTGAAAAAATAAAAACATAGCAAATTGGCTATAATTCATGACTAAAAATTACCTTGCAGCACATTATCCCTATAAATGGGATCTTTGGCATATTAGTGAGATATGAGTGCCACTATGAATTTTTATACACTAGGGATAGGCTTTGAGACCTTAACCATGTTTGGGGGAAGAAAACAAGTGTATTAGGGCTTAAATGAAGCTTTTGGGGTTCATGGGCCATGAACAAGGCCTAGAACCAACATGTAATTCCCCTAGAGGAGATATTTGCCTTAATAATGGAATATTGGCACAATTAGAAGGATTTTTGCAACACAAATGGGTCCAAATTTCTCAACCATGGCCAAGGTAGGAAATCAAATTCCTTAGGTAGTAGATGAATGTTTCAATGATTTTGGTTGATGAATGAGGCTCTACACTACCAATAATTTCATCTTGATTAGATATTTGACCTAGCTTAAAGGGGATATGTGAACCATTAGGAGGTTCGTACACTAAGGATGTATCTCAAGGCCTTAGGCCTAAAAGAATCTTATACCACTAATGAGAGAGGGCCTCTACTAGCATAGATGGCCTACAAAGGGAATCTTTGGCCCATGAGTGGTATATGGGATAAATTCCAAGTATTTATACCCCACATATGGATCTTAGGGCTCTAGCCATGATTTAGGGAAAAAAATCCATGCACGACCTCCATAACCACCATGTAGGAACTAAAGAGGGAATATTTGTCTTGTAAGTGGGAAATACAAATCAAGTAAAAATTTTGCAATCAAAGGATGGGTATTGAGGCCCAAGCCATGATTTAGGTATAAAACTAGTGACTTAAGACCTAGAAATTGCTTCAAGGAGCTCCATGGCTTAAGCATAATGTAAATGATATTATAAAAGTCTTAATTATAATTCCTTATATTTAATGGAAAGGTCGACGAAAGGATTCAATTGAGGATGAAGGGATAAATATTGTAGGGTTTTGGAGTTATGGATCAAGACCTTGTTGATTATTTTATAGATCCTATTAAGGGTATGCAAATATGGTCTTCTCCATTTATCTATTCATCTCACCCCTCTTTTCACCTAGGAGATCAAGGTGTTGGACACTTAGGGTTATAACCCTTGGAGGATGAAACCATTGATCTCTCAGTAGAAGTGACAAAAAATTGTAAGGGTAGTATGAGGTTAGAAGTTGTCAATATATGGGAGATGTTCCAAGTTGATCAATATTTGGGTTTTAGTGAAATATTGGTTGAAGCTTTAAATTAATGGATTATGTTATGGGTGATAATCTAGATGATGTGAATATTCATGCCAATGATAATATTGGTAATGTCAATGGGATAGAAGATTTTATTTGGATATCAATATTCACCTTGATATAGATCATTTAAAGCTATATATGTTGGGATATACCATTTGATTTAAAGTTGATTTAGATTGGATGGTATATAAACCAACATACACAACTTTAAATGCTCTATTGTGGGGTTCATATTGTTGACCCTTTTATTTTAGGTAAATTCTCCTTGGATCCAGAGCCCACATTCATCCTAGATTTTTTTATAAGTCCTCTTCTCTATAATAGTTGAGAAAGGTCAAATTTGGAGGTAGTTCTTCATTATGTTGTTATTTTAAGTTTTGAATTGGGTATTATTGGTTCCTTTTTAGATTTGGATTCATTGAGTGATGTTCCTTCTGGCTCATGTTCTAGTGACTTGGAGCACCCAATGGTAGACCCTCCTGAGATTTTAATATCTGAAGTCTCTCCTTCTATGCCTTTGGTAGGTGGTGATTCTATAATATCGGGGAAGCGATGAAAATGTGTGAAGAAGAAGACACATAATATCAACCTGGTATTGGGTGAGGACATATAGCTCAATGAAGTCATTTCTCTATCTAATATGGCATTGATTGGTCATTTTCATGGACACTATTTGGGGGATAAAGCGATTAAGGAGTGGGTTGAAGTTTCAATGGTTCCTTTCCTAGGTTATATCTCATTGCTTTATATATAGTCAAGAGTTTGTTTGGGGTTGGTTCTTCACTCGTCTTAGGATTTTGTTCTAGTTATGAACTCTTGTTAGAAGCATGGCATGATATAGTTACTATTAAAGAAATATACTCCCTCATTCGATGCAAATTCTGAGAGGGTAGATATTGTGCATTTGTGGGTAAAATTTCCAAGTCTTCCTCTTGATTCCTAGTTAGTATATGTTTTTAGTGAATTTGACAACTCTATTGGTATGTATTATGAGGCAGATCTATATTTTAAGGACTTAGGAGTGATAACCTTGGATAAAATTCTGGTGGGGTTAGATTTAAAGGTTGGTATTATAGAATGAATTCATCTAAAAAACGGGAATTTGGAGGTGGTTCAAAAATTGGATTATGAAGGGGTCTTGTATCAATGTACACGTTATCACATGCATGGACATATTTCTATTGAGTATCATTTTATACATTGGAAGAAAAAATGGGTTCTTAAATACCTAGTTTAGATAATATGAGTGGGACTAATTGAGAGAATCCCTCCCTTGATTCAAAGAATAAGTATATGGCTCAATCCAATGTGTCTTTGGAAGGATCTCTGATGGGTGTTGTCGAGCGGGTTCACTCCCATCCAAAGACAAGAGAATTTGCACTACAGAAACATATATACATGGGCTCAATCTATTTCTATGGAAACAAAGCCAACTTTGGAGCCACTTGGATGTTCGACTATTGATTTCGGTAATGATTATTTGACTTTGGATCACCCCAATTTGTTTTCAAATGATCATGCATTAAAATTTAGAATTTAGGATTCTTAAATGGTATTGTCTAGCGAGGGGGAAAAATTAGATTTCTTGAAGATTCTTTATAGGTTTAGTGATTCAGAACAATCGATCCTTATCCATCTTATAGAAGTTTTGGGTGGCTATAACTGTGAAGGAAACCTCTTCCTCGATAAACATTGTAGATCTAAGAAATGAAGACATGTTTGGGCTAAACTCAGAGAAAAAAATGATGGTGGACTGATGTATTTAACCTTTAGTCTTAGAAGAAAGGAGGTTCTTTATATTCAAGAGGTATTGAAGGGGGAATAGGGTTTCTAGAAGATAAGGGTAAAAAGGTTTTATAGCATGGTAGAAAATATTTTCTGTCATTAGCTCAAAAATAAGCTTGCAATGGGATTCGTTGTGGTAAACAAATTCCCTTGAAAGGGGTTCTAGAGCTTTAAAATCCCATGCAAAGGGCTCTAAATGATCCTATTAACTCTAAACTATAGAGGTTTAGTCAATTCCTCTAAAAAACTAAATTTAAAGAGGGTGATTCTGATTCATAATCCTTACATTATTCTTCTTTAAGAAACTATCTTTGAAGGGGGGGGATTGTGCATGATTTGGAGAAATCCTTGAAAGGTTTTCATTTGTGTTATATAGATGCTAGGGGAAGGTTGAGTGGTCTTGTCTCAGGGTAGAAGAATATAACCCTTGATTGCACTAACAATTAGTAATATTATTCAAGTATGGGGATTTATTTGTTCTATTAAGAATTAGGGAAACAATTCTTCGTGATGAACTTTTATGGTCCATATTATCACACAATTTGTACTTGCCCAAATCCAAAGGAAACTGGATACAAAATTGGTGTAATAAGGAGGATGACCTATCACTATCACCTTAATAGGACACTTGTTTCTATTTAGGAGTAGTACCCTAGGGGATGCATCCCCAGTGACCTGGGGGTTCGAGAAGGCTAAGGTAAAGCTATAAGAAAGTCCCACCCCTCTCATAGGTCACTAAATTCCAAGGTCTTACTGAGATGCAAGCAAAAGATAAATTAAATGTACTTTCCTAGAACAAGACAACAAGTAGAAAAGAAATGTTGTTTGCAAGTACCATGTGATGTCAATGCTTCATAAAACCATGAACTCTTGAAAGATAAACAAGCTGATCTAAAATTGAAGCAATATAAATATTTATAACAACAATGTATATTTAGAAACATCTACAACAATTATGCCTCAATAATGCTTTAAGAATGATAAGAAATAATAGCCTCAAATTGTCAGAATGATAATAATTGTCAAAAGAAATTAGGGAAAAGTAAAATAAGCTTATAATCTTGATTTTAGGATGAATTTGTTTCCGTTATAGATAGCTGTAGCAATATTTTGCAACAAAAACAAATTAGTAAGTGAGTTAGTCTAATTTAGAATTAGTAAGAGTTAGTAAAATTCTTAGGGAAGATGGTTTAAGAGTTGTTTGGTCAATCAATCACTTGCAAGGAGTGGACTAGTGCCTTTTAGGGTAATGGAGACAAAGTTTGCTACGACAATTATTAAAGGAAAAAACAAATGATAATAGGTAATCTAAAGGGATGGATGAGATGATTGAGGTGTTAGTAACCTAAGGCCTCAATATCTAAACCCTAGAAGGAAAAAATGCTAGGAAGTAAGTAACCTTAGGCCCCAACGATTCCCTTCTTCCTTAGATCAAGCTTGAAGTAAATATATGAAGCTAATGAAGCAATGCTACTAGATTTATACAAAGGTAGGGCTCTAGTGTATTCTTCAAAAGAGATGTTCTTTAGAAAAATCAAGTAGGTGGTACATAATAAGGAAAAGGATAATAACATATGCTTCTCCCCTAGGGTTTCAAACTAGCAATTTCATAATCTTAGAAATGAACAAGTAAATTTACCATAACCATTCAAAAATAAATGAAGAATTGCAGGTTTACTTACTTAATAAAAAATAATCTTGCCACAAAACCCTATTTGAAGACTTTCCACTATGAAAATGCCAATATACACCAAGCATAGCCTCTTCAAGAAGTTGTGAACCACTTAATTTCAGCCAAATACCCTTAAAGAGGGCCAAATTTCAGACCTCACACTTGTGTGAGTGAAATATGATGAAAATTACAAGATATTTATCTCTTATTTATACAATGATAATGACCTTTAATTACAATTTAGGTCAGAAAAGGCCGACATGGCCAAAGTACACCAAAAATCCATTTTTTACATAAATTTGAAGAATTAAACCCTAAAAAGTGCAATAGAGGTGACATCATTCCCTCCTAGGGTGACTTTGGGGCTCATAAGTGGGACATCAGGGTGCATGAGAAAAAAGTTAGGCCTTCCAAGGAATTCGAATGATGCCACATATGCAACCTAGCACACAACTACGTCCATCATGTCCATCTAATGATGGGTGACGTCTAGGGTCATAAGGGAGACTTCATGGGCCTTCCAAGGACAACGTTCAGGGGGGAGAGAAAAAATCCCCCTAGGTCTAGTCCTGCTAAAGTGTCTCTGGTGGAATGTCCTTCTTTTTCTCTAGTTCCAACATTTGGTATCTCTCTGCCCTTGGTTGGGGTGACAACATCCATTTGGTGGGATTTTATCCCCATATGTACCTGTCCATCGGGCATGGTCCTATAGAAAAAACACGTACACCCTCCATGGGATCATAAGTCACATGCATCATAGCAATGCCAATCATGTCTAACAATCAAATTACCCAAACATGTGCATCAAACCCCCCTTTACCCAGAAAAATGCTCAAAGACGCTATGCAGTTTAGCAAGCCAGGTTTGGAGAGGGTCTCGGGATGTCCTATTGGGATAATCCTCCTCAAGTTTGGGGTGTTTCCTAGGTGAAGACAAATCTAGGTCATGTAGGTGTATGAAATGGTGTAGGGAATGTTTGGGCAAGGGGTGCAATGATAAAAAGGAAATGTAGGTCTTACCTGTGGGTGCCTCTGTAGAGGGAGAGTTGCAGCTTGTCATGGATGTTATTTTTTTCTAGCCCATTCAATGCATTTTATTCTTTGTCTTATTTATTTTTCTTTTCAAGAGAATAGCTGGGGGACACTGTCCTGGCGTGGTGACCAATGGTGACAACGTTACCCACAAGAACTTCATGAAAATGAGAAGGTTGGATTGTGATGAGACCCCCTTTCTCTTGGCTATGCCACCAAGAGCCACTAACATGGTTTAGTGACCAGATGGATGGAAATTTCATACCGCTACATGCCCATGGACCTAATAGGCCAACTCATGATGAGACCTCCTATCCACCAACTAGATCTTGAGCTTTTTATTTTATTCTATGGGTCCTCTTTTATTGTTGAGAAGCCATTTATTTCTTTCTCCGGAATCCCTGGGCGAAGCATCTCAAGGTGTCATTTGGATTTTAAATTTTTCTAGCTACTTTTACCCTTTGGGCCTTTAGCCCCTTCTTCCCACAAGTAAATGTATAACCCTTACTATCTTGGCAAACCCAATGCCCGTACTAAGGCAGGGGAAATATGAGAGGGATAATGATGAAAAGTGATAAGTATGGAAGGAATGGACGATGACCTTTCCTAGACCCACCCAGTGGCAACTCATCCCTAAGGTTACCGACTTACTAGGGCACTCAATCATCCCCCCCAAGTATGAATGAGTTAAAGAGCATAATTTCCAAGAAAACTTCAAGAAACAAAACAATGTTCATTGCACATGTTCAAATTCTTCGAAAATCAAAGTGACACATACCATGATACCCAGACTCATTAACTCATGCATCAAGACCCAATGCTACTTCAAAATCAGGTCGATGGGATGGATGCTGCTACTACTAATAGATAGGACACAATGAAGAAAAGATGGGCCCTCCAGGGCCAATATCAAGTCATATGGCTCTTTGTACTCCATGTCTAGGACTTGTGGGCCTCGAGATATAATATCCTTAGTTATCTCTAGGATAGGGGATAACATCTGGCTCCAACTCCAGGACATGTTCTCACCGTAGAGCATATGAGAACCTCAACATCTCTGGCATGACCTGTAACCTTCTAGATCTCAACAAAAATAATTAGTAATCTTTTGGGGTGGTGATATCACCCCTGGCTCATATATGATACAATGAAATAAAAGTAAGAAATCATATATACAAATGTAAATGAAACTACAAATACACTACTCTAGTATGATATGCATATGGTACATACAATGGATGCAAATGGCTACCTACTTACCTCTACTTACCTATTGGTTGAATGCTAGGTGTAATAAAATACCTAGTGAAACCATCCTAGCAATGTCTCATAATACCTGCGTCTATGCTTCATCATAAACCAAAACAATGATAAGTTAAGCACACAAATAACATGAGTTAGAAAATGTATTGTATCATCGGAAATCATAAAGTCTAGGTCATGGAGGTAGGAAGGAGGGACAAAATTATGCCAATTCACACTCTTAGGAAAGTGGTCAATCCATCTCAGAATGGGATCATGAAAAATCAAAGGTTCAAAACACTAACTCAAAGAGTCTGAAAGTTGGATACCTTGGACATCTTCACATATTGAGGTCTGGGACAGGACTAGTAGGAACCTAGAGGGTGATTGGAAATTTAAGGGAAGGTTGAAAGAATGAGATAATAAACTTGTTCTTAAGGTATTAAAACTACCCTTGAATTATAAATGTAGGCTTTTCCCTGGAGAAAATTCAAGACAAGGGACATGTTTCCCAACTACACCCTTAGTGACATAGCGAGGTAAAGTAATCAGAGGGGGTTGGAGAGCCTTGTCACAAGTACCATGCTTTGGGAAAGAAATGTACTCACCTCTATCAAGATCTTAGCACAATGATGGTTGTAATATTCTTCATAGAATAAATCCAAGTGCTCAAAGAATACTCATCAAAATCTTCAAGGTATGACCAAAAATCATCAGGAGAAAATAGAACTAGGTCACCCTTGGAGATGTCTGTAACTATATCATTTCCCTGTTTCCAAATGTCAAAATCATTAGTAACCTCATATGATAATTTCAAAGGAAACATTTGGAAATGTCCTTCCATATCATAAACGAGATCTTCATTAGAACCAATCACATCCAACTTGCGTATTCCAATATGTATGAACTCATCAATATTATCAACAATGTCACTAGCTTTATCATAACATGAGGGATTTAATACATCCAAGGGATCCTCTAGTACTTCTTCACTTTCCAAATCATAAAACAAAGCATCATCAAAATCTTGGAAATGGAAATAACTTATCGTGTTCACTTATTGTTGTGCAGGATCATCAATGGATTGGATTTCTTCATCAAATGGAAGAGGGTCCAATACATCATCACCAACACCCATCTCTTCATCTTCATCGGAAAATGAAGGAGCTAGCTCTTCCAAGGGTTCCTTTAGTTCTGCACCTTCTGAATCATAGAACAAAGTGTCATAAAAAAACTGGAAAGGAAAATGTCTCACCTCGTTCTCTTCATCTTGTGAAGGAGAGATAAGATCTTGGAGAGCTTCATTGGATGGAGGAGCAGTTACTAGTGCTTCATCCTCATAATTCACTTCTCTAGTTAAATCTTCATTGCATTCATTTGAATCATGGGAAAAATATTTCTCCTTTTCAAGGGGTTGACAATTTTATTGATAAATCTATCCTTCTATATCATAGGGTCCTTGGTATTGAGTATGGTATACTTCCTTGAGATCTTCCACAATCTCAGTGGTGAATCCTTCATTCTCTAAGGCTATTGTGAGATTTTGAAGGGCATCTTCATATGTCTGGAATCGTGGTTTGAAAAATTCAATAAACCTACTGATGAGGTCTATGAAAGTGTTGGAGTTACTTCACACACACCTAGGATTTATTTTTCCTAAGGTTTTTACTTTTTTATTAGTCATTATTTGTCATTATCTAGTCTTCCATATTTTAGGAAGAATATTCCTCTAGGGAGAATATTCTCTTCAATTTTCACTTCAATTTGACTAGTTTAGTGGAGTCTATATGCTGCATTGGTTTTGTCATCATGCGACATTGGGATCATCACCAGCTAATGCGCATTAGCCTTGGTATCATCACCAAACTATCACATTACCCATGATTCCCTGATCTCGTCTTCACTTCACTCTGTTTCGGTCAATTAACTGAAGACTGGTAGACTAGTTAACTGAGCTAGGTGGCAGTTCACTCCTGCAACTGTCTGAGAGACTAGACTACATGGAATTTCACTCACGTAATTGTTGGTGTGTGTCCAAATCACTCTAGACCACCACTATGGAACATTGTATTCCCCTCCAGTGCAAATTGGTTGACTTATATGTTGGAAGATTGGTTGTTGTCATTGATGTCAACCCTAGTCATGGGTTTTGGACCGCAAGATTGATGAAGGTATTTGGACATGAAGGAAAATGCACATGTAGATACAACACCCATGGATGGATAGTATACATCATTTTTTTTCCAGTGGTATGTGACATGTCACATGGATCCTCATGGTTGAGGAGAAATGAATTTTTGAAGATGACAAAGTGAATTGAAGAAGGAAGTACATGTAGGCCTTGAAGATAATTAAAGAAAAGAATTACAAATTAAGAAAGTGTCAGGTCGACCCTAATGTTAAAAGGAAGTGACATAAATGGTATAAATAAATATCATTATACATTCATTTTGATACAAGTCAAATTTTAGAGGAAATAAGAAGAAAAGAAGGCCGGATTTCAAGGGAGGATGAAGTCTTTTGGTGATGTGTTCTAAGGTATGTTATTTTCAGGTCATCTTACCATTTTTGCTATAACTTTTTTCTAGAACGATTCAAATAGTGAAATTGCTATGGTATTGAGAAGACATATCAATGTACCTCTGGTAAAAAATTTAGCTCTTTATTCGCTATAATTATGGATATACACTCTGTGGAAGATAGGGTTTGTGACCAGTCCTAAAGCTAGTCAATAAATAGGTGTTCCGGGTAAAACAATCATAAATTCTTCATACAGAATCCAAATGAAGTGGGACCACTTCCATTGGAAATATTACGGACTTTAGTTTCTTGTGTGAGAGTTTCAGAATCGGATGTTAAATATTGAGCGTGGGGCATGCTATACAAGTTGGGTCTTATGAACATACCAGAATTGAATGAAGTCTACCATTATTTCTATAACCTCTTTTTGGGGAGGATTCAAGGAGTGAAAATTGGAGGAGTTTCAGAGAATACATTGAGTAATATTATCTACAGGATCAGAGTACTCCAAGAATTGAAGAATTGAAGAAATTGAAGAAGTTTCAAGAAGCATTATTAGGTTCTATGTGATGATTGGTTGATGGTGATGATTTAATATAAAGTTTTATTATCTCTCATATATTCTTGAGTGGAAGGAAGGGTCAAGGATGGAGAGTTCAACTCTCTCTTGATATTGGAGGATTGTATCTTCCTCTTGGATTTTTATCCCTCCCTTTACATTTGGAAGCTGTAGCTACCTTTGGAAGTCATTACTTCCCTTGAACAAAAACTATTGATTATTTCTC